>VACF01002019.1:0-134008 GCA_006891605.1 Pleurozium schreberi
GCGTGAAAAAATTTATAGCAAAGAACAGAGATGAAAAAGAAATATATCAGTCGTAAATGTATCTATCGAAAGGTGATTCCCATTACAGAAGATATTAATGACCAGCGCAAAATCTTTTACAATTTGAATCATCCAACAATTGCAGAAAGAAGTACAAATCCAAACCTTGACAAGGTTTAGCGTAATACCTCAGGACGCAGGTTGGGTTCAACTCCACATTGAAAGACACGCTTTTTGAGAGCTTTTGGATCCACTACACGKCCCTCCCTATCCAAGAAGGTACGCCACTGAAAATCCACAATACGACGTTAATGGCCCGGCCAACAATATCCAACAATCCCAACATTCGGTATAGGCATCTTGAAGAAGTAATAACAATACAGCATAATCATCAAGGAAGACAATAAATGAACCACTTCCTGAAAATTCAATCAGTTCCACAATGAAACAGACCTCTTCATCACCAAGGGGTGGTGGCCGTGGTTGTCCCCAAACCAAAGCTGGAGAGTCGTTCTGCAGTATTCAAACCGAGAGAATGCTCAATAGAAGACAAATATCTATTGATACATGTTTCTGTAATTACATAACGACTTTGCATCTCATCCAAAAAATGAAGTATAGCATTTCCAAAATCCTCTATAAGACCTACACTCTTAAGGCCCATTARGTTGCTCCAAACTACTTTCTAGTCATTTCATACTAAWTTTCATAGTTACTCATAAGGATAGATGAGGATAATTCTGTGTTTCTATTATGTAGCCAATTTGTAAATATTGAAATCAAACTTTTCATCCTGTACCTACATGTTAGAGAAGAAAACCAGATAATATATGCAACCGAGTGTGAGCCTACGAGTGCAGGGTACCTGAGTGCCATCAACAAGCTCGAAAGTGCCCACATTGGTGGAAGCCTCTTCATCAGCAATTTTCCTCTGTATCTCTTCCTCTTTCTCCYTCTCCTGTTGTTTCTTCTTCTCATCAATCTCTTTCTCCTTCTCCTGTTCAAGAAACACTCATGTTAGATCTCCAATAGTCAGCGGGAACAAAAGTTCTCACTTAAGTCGAATCGAATTGAGTCGAGACGTAATTAGACAATGATGTTCAAATGTACAAAGTTGACACAAAACATTTCTTTCTTTAATTTCATATTAATAAAAGACTCCACACGAGGCTCTGGAATTKCTGACGACATGCTGAAAAGTACACTTCAGACTGACAATTGAGACATCATCTATAATCGAAGCCAGAAAAAATGCTTGAAAAAACCTTTGCTGTTGCTTCTCTGTCATCCCTGGAAGATTGCTCTGCCCTGTAAGGTGAACAAACACGAAATCCACGTTTACAATTTTTTATTTATAAAAGCAATAGGTGATTGACTCACAAGGCTGCAGCAAGGAACTAAAACAATCGGCTATGAATCAAATAGGAAAAGATTTCGAAGAAACAAAAGAAATAGAACGGGGCGTTTCATTAAGTATCTTGCACTTCAGGTAACTAAAGTTCATCGTGAATGGCCTACAAACTGACCTCATCGGTGCTCGATCGAGATCCATCTCAGAGTTTCCCAAAAGTCGGCTGCTCTCTCCAAACAAGTGTGCTGTTGTATCTCTTGCAAACTTTGTAACCATAGAAAACTTCTCCAAGACGTTTATAATTTCTCTCGATGCTTCCCTCCGAGGACCTTGTCTGTTACCAGACGTCTGCAAGCTGCTGCTGCTACTAGTAGAGCTCTCCTCCAGCACTGGTTGAACAGTTTCATCATTCGAAATCACAATGGGAGCAGGTTCCAAACCCACTGCTACTGGCGTCACTTCTGTAAGCTTGAGTGACGTAAGACTCCTCTGAAACAAGCAGAGCACCATTTAACATGATTCCTATGAATCTACTATGCAATACAATTCGGTGATCACTAACAAACCACAATTAATAAAGGACTTGAATCATTGTGTACTTCAGAACTGCATCACACTACTTCCCAAACTCGTGTAAACTTTCTATAGATAGCCCCAGAGCACAGAAAAAGACTCAGTTCTCTCTTTAATCTTGAATAAGAGTCGAGAACTAAAAATATCAGATTGAGAAGCATAAAACCACCGACCCGAGCAACACAGAGTGAAAAAGTCTAACAAAAAATGGACATACAGACTGAACGCAATAAGATTCTTAACCAACTAGACATGGTACAACACGTACTTGCAAGGGGTCCTGAACGTCGTTCACAAGGTACACATTTGGGTCCTCGTTCGATCTGCAGAGTCAAACATCTCTGCCCAATAGAATGCAAGCTATAATTTCAATAAAAGGGTGGCCCAACATTAGATGGTAAATAGTGTACAAGAAGATTCAAATTATTGCATGATTACAAATTTCACATGTATACATTTGTTATGAAGATCAAGCATTCTATAGTAAAACTCTATTGCAATTTATAGTTTAGAAATTTGTCCCTTTTCATTAGTATGCTAGATCTTGAAGTTCACAAATTTTGGGTTGAATTTGTCTAGAAACAAAATTTATAAGATTATTGGACTCAAACATACTATGTGAATGTGCAATACCATGCCTACACAAACTACCTATAAGCCTTCCAAAAATCACCAAATGAAATTTATTGTATGGACTTCTCTTGAAATTCTATATCTTTTAAAAAATTTAAATACTAATTACTCCTTCAAAATTGATGGTTGGAATGAACACCTACTAATGTTAATTACATATGGTACACATGGCACCACCTATATTCCATCTCAAATCACAAGAAGATTTCAAAATTTCCAAAACCAATATAAAACACAATATCAACATCATTGACAACATTGCCATCAAATACTACAAATACAATTTTCTTCACAAAGAAACTAAAAAACAACTAACCTCTCCCCACTAATTTCATCACCTCACAACCTAATAAAACTTTATCTCCAACATTACATTCTACAATTAAACACTTCCCTATGTATAGGTAGTATAAACCTCTTTTGACAACGGTATATAGACTTGGTATCACTCTCCATTTCTCTTGAGATCTATAGTGGGATCCTTGATGAACACCATATACACTACGAAAAAAATATTGGATTTATATGAACCTAAACACATGGTTGCAGTTATTTCTCTCTTCTACATTCAGTGAAACAAGCTCTGCTTATGTCACATACTCTAGAAGCTTCTTGATAGTTGGATCCATACTACACTACATCACACTAAGGTACTAGTGTACTCTGTGTCGTTGCCACAGGCAAAATAAAAATAAAAATAATTTTCTAATTTTTTAAAACCAAAAGTGATTCAAAATTTAATAACTTTCACCCCGTAGGTCAGAACGCCATGAAACCAAGCCTGTACAGCTCTTCTAGTCGAGGGCTTTCTGACAATACCAAGCACACCATCGAGGGACGCACGGTTTGGGAGATCTCAATGTAACAAACAAAACAAACAGCCTGATTTAAAGTATAGACTAGTGTGCCGTGTGCCGTTTCAAAATCAAAGTAAAAGTAATTTTCTAATTTTTTAAAACCAAAAATAACTTTGAAATTCAATAACTTTTACCCCGTAGGTCGGAACGCCACAAAACCAAGCCCATGCACCCCTCCTCACCGAGAGCTTTCCAACGATACCAAGCACACCACCGGGGGACACACGGTCCGGGAAATCTCAACGTAACAAACAAACAGACAACCAGATTTAAAGGATAGACTAGTGTGCCATGTGCCGTTGCCACAAGTAAAATTAAAGTAAAAGTAATTTTCTAATTTTTTAAAACCAAAAATAACTCAAAAATCAATAACTTTCATCCCGTAGGTTGGAATGCCATGAAGCCAAGCTGGTGCACCCCTCCTCGCGCAGAGACCTTTCAAACAGTGCCAAGCAAGCCACTGACAGACGCATGGTCTGGGAGACCTCAACATATCAAACAAACAAACAACCTGATTTAAAGGATAGATGCTAAGAATCTTAGAAGCAAAGAATCTACATCCTGCTCTGGAATAGCTGTCAATTAACTACATCAAAAAAGGCAAGCAACAGTCATTTGGAAAAAAAAATAACTCTCAAAACGTACTGTAGAATTAAATCAGTACCAACAGCATCCCAGCAAACTAGGTATGACAATTATGACATGAGAAATCAGTTAACTTTACTCTACAAAAGCGTTGAGAGTTTACTATCTCCTCAAAAGAGAGGGTACACATACTGAGAGAGTTGAACAATGATAAACCAAAACTAAGCTGAAGCCTTGAACCTGAAGCCCTTACACGATTTCCATGAAACCAATCAAACAATTGAATACCAAAATCCTGTACAAACTGAAACAGATCATCATGTCATGGCCATAGAGTCTTTTTAAAAATGATAACACACCAGCACTCATACAGACCCACTATAACCACTCCAATCAAACTCTTCATTGGCACTACTCTTCACAAGCCAGTGTTACTCTCCTACTAGACTCACTTTCAAAGCCAACAATTTAAAGATCATAAACTCCATCCACTATAAGTATGATAATAGTCACAAAAATGACAATGACATGAAAATCGGTTGATTGTACAAAAGTAAGGAATCCAATCAACCACTCTCTACATATCTAAATGTTCAGACTAAAATTCAAAACAACAGAATATCAAAAATCTAGACTAGTAGAACCAGTGAAATGGACCATCGGATCATATGACTTGACTCCAGAAGGGTAGCACTTACTGTCCAGATCCACAGACTGTAAACACTAAAATTAAATCACCATAAACACCATGCACAACACAACACCCCAAGTGCAAGAATACAAATGACATGAAAGTCAGTTTATTATACATGAGTAATGGGAGTTCAATGGGACTCCAACAATTACATCACCACACCAGATCCACCACAAAACTGAAAGAGCTCAAACTAAAGTTAAAGCCCTTCTAAACCTTATACCCCAAACCGATCACACAACCAAATACCAAAGTCCTGTTCTGTACAATCCGTGAACATTCCGTAGGTCACAGAGCCTTCATAGGAAAAGCCTTCAAAGGGAAAAACCCTAGCATGAATTTTTCAAGAAATTGCTGCAGCTGCTTAACTTAGATGGGGAAGCAGGACGAGACGCGGGGGTAGACCACGGCCGCCGGGTGCGCCATGATGCGGCGTCCCTTCAAGTGACGGAAACAGTAGACGAACATCCCCACGGGCCATTCCACCACAGCTAAGACTAAAATATCAAACCCCACTAATAGAAAATGATTGCTAATGGATAATTTTGCTCAATTTTGATTGACCCTACCTTACTAGTACACTCATACCTTTTTATTATGATCAATTGGACATTGACATTTTAGAATAAGATTTACACTTTCTACAATATCATTTATTTTAACACACTTGTTACACATTCATAGTGAGGGCTATCTTTTGAGTGGATAGTGAGGGATTGGTGCATTTCAATTTATGCTCCCCCCTCCATTCACTCAAAAGACCCCCATTAAATTTTTTTTAAATGATTTATTAGCCCCCCTCTCCCCCTCATCTTATAATCTGAGTTGTTTGGATATGAGTTGCAAACAATATGGGATATGTCCATATCTCCTATCTTGTATCTTCATTGTATAGTATCTGTATCTGTATCCCATATATAGTATATGTATCTATATTGTATCATATCTTGTATGCCATATCCGTATATATTTGTACTTCTGATTTGATGTCTCTCATTTTTTTTTCTTGGGGGGTGGTTTAATTTTCAAGGATGGCAAGTTCACATCTTTTCAGTGGATAGTTACACATTTAAAGTATGGCATATTGAAAAAAGTAAATCTTAGGTGGTCAAATTAAGAGGGTTGAGTGTATTCCATCTTGAAAGTGGCCTTCAAATGTGTTCAATCTCCAAAGATCTCACTTTAAAGCCCAAATAAGCACCTACATCTAATTTTGTAGCTTCTTAACTTGGGTGGGATTTTCTGCCAAGTAATCAATTAAAGCACAAAAAAGACAAACAATTCATAAGGAATATTTTAAAATCGAATTTTTAAAAAATATGATTAAACTAAGTTAGGCATTCATCCAACTTATTCTAACATTTTGGGATGCTTACTGCTACTTTCATTTAAGGTAACTACATTGATCTAAAACCTTGCCATTTGAATTGTAAAAAAAATATAGCAAAAATTTAGCAATTTAGTCTTGACATTTGAATTGTAAAAAACATTTAGGAGGATGTAGTCTAACAAAAGTTAACTAAAGGATCTCATGGTTGAATTTGTTAATGAAAAAATATAGTTAAAAAAAAAATTTGTTTTGGAGATAAGTATTTTGAAGTAGTTTTGGGCCTTTAAAGATGAAAGAATTTTAGGGATTAAATGAAGGTATTAGTACCTAAATACATCAACTTAGTTTAAGTTTCGGTAGCCAACTTAGTAAGTGGATCAAGTAATAACCATAATTGATCCCTTCTTCCTAATGTTGCTCTATGTTTACAGCTTAAATTTAATTTTTTTTTATCAATAGATTATTTATAGGTCAACTATTTATTTTATACTCATCTAAATACTAAGACAACAATCAGTCAATCACTCATATTTTGGTAGAGTGATTAATTTTTGCTTTCATATATCTTTGAAAAAAAAATTATTTCTTTATTACTTTCATATTTTTTTTAATGTAAAATTAGAAATTTCATCCATGCTTTTGTAGAAATGAAAAAATTATTATAATAAAAGACTATTTTTTGAGCACCACGAAGTAAATTTTTTTTAAATATCACAATTTGTTCCCATGGTGTCCTTTAAAAAATCATATATTATTTACATTAAAATTATTAAATTCATTCAAATTTACTGTCATAATTCCCACTAAATGACTCACTTGTAAGACATTTTCCAACCATGCAACGTTTGAATCTCAAGAGACATAACTTGTATAGATTTGCATAGATTCTCTATTTCACAATCTTTATTCACTCTTTCACAATATTCTTTAGATTATCTCCCAAGCTATTTCAATTCAATCATTTTACAAAAGTTCAATTTTCACCATCTATTATAAAACGTAAACTTAAAATTTTTAACAACTATTCTTATATTTACATATACATGCTACTAGGCCGTTTCATGCTTCTAAAGGATAATGAAAATTTCAATTATTGCAATGCAATTGCATCTAAAATTGTTGAAATTGTTATTAAGTGTATTTTTTGATCAAACATCATTTAATTGATAATTCCAGTACACCAAAACAAGTGAAGATTTTTTGGATTGATTGGTCATAACCAATCTATTTCGGCAAATGAATCAATAAGATAAGTGTGTTTTCTTGGATTGTTTGATTACAAATTTGGTTTTTGAATTTTAATTGGGATAAATGGGATTAGTTAGGCAAACTAAAGTTTTACACTAGAATATCCATTTTTGCGTATAGAAATTCTCATTTCATGATTTTCTTGACTGCACATCCTCCAAAATGTTCTTTCAAGGCCTTAGTAATTTCTCTAAGGTCTTGGACTTCAAAGTCAAACATTTAAAATTAAAAAATATTTAAACAAGGAAAGTACAATTCTCGAAAATTGTTAAGACCTATATTGAAAAATTTGAAAATGATCTTGAATGTTATCAGTGACCTCTCTAAACTTAATGTGGATAAAGCATTGAGACAAAGTGTGTTCTTATTGTAAAAGTTTTCATTTAGACCATGTTGAGATTTTTTCATAGATTTTTTGAATGTGATTACGTKGCTTGGATAACCCCAGCTAATAAAAACATTATTTAATCCTAAAAATTCAATTTKCATTTTGTAAAAGAAATTTTCAAAAATTCTTATAACAAAACTAACAARTTGTGTATTGTGACAAAAAAAAAATGAGTACACCAAAACTTGAAAAYCAATTCCCTAAATTCCTCCTATAAAAGACTTGAAAACAAAGAATCCAAGCTCTTATGATRAATTCAAGGGCACTTTATTTTATCACTAATCCTATATTAAAATTTATGTAGAAGAAAATCTAGAGACATTTTTTATGCATCGCTTCATAAAATTTCAAACATTTCAAGAATTTATATTACCAAGTTTAAAAAATATGACTTYTTTCCTTTATTTTCCTTCCAAAGGAATTATTATTGTATAGAATATTGTGCTTCAATCTACATATTGACATTTGGCAAGTGCATAAAAGCAACTACAATAGCATATTAACATGCTTTGGTGAATTATAAAGTTTATAATGATATGCYWCAATTTTTTGTGAGAACATARGAAGGATACTAATTTTCAAACTGACTCATTATTGTTTTTGGATTTTGCAGGGTATGATGGGAGTGAGATTGAAGACAATAAAAAAATATTTAGATACTTGCATTTATTTATGTCTTGTTGATAGAGTGATTTTTAGGAGAGTAAAAAAAAAACTTTTGCTAGTATTTCATGCTTAATTTTATATGTATAAGTTGTGAAATTGATTTCTTTTGTGTACCAAATATAACCAAACAGGTAGTCAATGTTGATGCTTGTCTATTTGTTTGTGTGCTATTCTAACACAATGAGTTAGWTTATGTTATGCGCAAGTGCGTGACCATTACTTAGATCAAAAGAGCCTCTCAACTCTCACCTAATTGTAATGTGTAATTTTGGAGTCACTTGTGATAGATTACAAGGGCAAAAGTGTGTCAATAACTTAATTTATATCAATTCAATTTATTTTTATGATTTGGGTTTATTTATTGGCTTTCGATTAACCCTTAAAGGACCAAAACAATTGCTTTTTCTAGCAACACAGAGATTTTGGGCATCTCACTACAAATGGAGTTTTTAATCTTTTTCTTTGAAATTTTCACCCAACATATAGACAAAGAATATCTTTAAGGGGCATTGACAATTTTCATAACTTTTGTCATAAACAACAATTTGAAATTGGTTTTCTAGATTGAAAGCTTTGAATCATTCCATTTTGGTTAATGAGATGAAAGTTATGAGGAGTTTTAGTTTGAGGGAAGTTATGGATTCACTACTTTAAAGTAAACTTTGAAATCCTTTAGTTATCTCAATTTTTAATATTTTTTGAAAAAAATAAAATTGAAGGATTTACATTGTTTATTGTAGCATTACAACCATTGTGATTGACATTTTTCAATTTCAAGACTAAATTCTTTTTTCAATTTTAGTTTCATAACAATTTAGTATTTTGAAACGTTATCTACTTCTTTTTGTTTACTATTTATTTTGTATATGCTCTGCAATTCCAAATGATCTAAATTTTTTCAAACATGGAGCAACAATAATGAATCCAAAGAAGCACCAACAACAGACATTTTTTTCATACAAATGTGATCCTGCGAAGTGCAACTAACTCGTTTATCACAAGGCCAATGAATTTTTTTTGTCAATTCAAATGCTAATATCTTGCAATCTATATGGTGGAAAAATTTCAGAATTTTTTTCCACATCTTCTAAATCCAATGAGCTACAAGATTTTAAGGTTACTTGTGTCCAAATTCAAAATAGGATTTGGACATCAATAGGTTTATAATGTTATGATAAAAGCATGTCCTTGTCGAATGGGCACTTTTTGAGAAATACACCAAGGAGCATCAATGTGCTTCTATACTTTATCAAAAAAAATTCATGATAAAACATAAATGATAATTAAAGAATTTGACTTTGATCTCATATGGAGCTCACATACTAAGTATCATCACCTTTCAAACAAAATAAAAGAAATATATTTATCTCTCAAGGCCTTTGTTTGGCTTCTACTAATTGTTTTTCAAGCTTCGTGACCAACTTCATGCATGTTTTCTTTTGTCGATCCCTTTCCTGCATTTCACCGGAGAGAAACACACAATCAATAAGACCTCYARCCTTTCTAGAGCAAGCTAGMGCAATYGATAAGACAATTGTGACCTAYTYRTAAATCTAGAATAGCACTTTTGATTTTCAACAAGATTTGACAAAAACTTAGATAATATAATGAKAGAAACCATGCTAAAATGTGTTTGTTTGGACAATGTACTAAGGGACAATTATCATAACCATAGACTAATAAACTACATTTCAAGTTACAAGGTTGTAATCAATGTAGGAGTGCAATCCATCAAGTTACAAGGTTGACAATTACAAGGTTGTAATTAATCTAAGATTGATTAATCTTGTATATCGTTTATTTTTAAACAACCAAAAGTTGGACAAACTCACTGATAATATCCTCCAATCTCTATTAACGTTATTTCTTGTATATCTTCAGCATTTTGAAAAAATTAAAAGGTGCACTTCATAGAATTATCAAATATACTTCATTTGCAAGAGGTCAAAGTAAAAATACAAAACAAAAACTATGACACAGACTTCAATAACCCCTAAACAACGCCGTGGCCATTTCCTGGTCAATGAATGAGGGAGCATCTTTTTGTGTAGGATAGAAATGCAACTATCCATCCTCGGAATTTGTGGTGGAAAGGGAAGATGTTCTACAATGCTTTGACTTCCAACAATTGTTTTTGGATTTTTTTAGGCCAATGATTCCCACGGTTTTAGAAATTGATGATTTCCAGGGTCACCCGGGCGTCGTTCAAGGGTTAAAGGATTTCTCTAGCACGCAAAAGTTGTTACAAAGAATCGATCAGCCTTTCTCACCGAATCAAGATGACGGCTGCATTCTTTGGAAAGCTTCGCATAAGCCGAGCTTGAAGCTGCACACTTCTTATGCAAAATGCAATCCAGGAGCGAGTTCGCAGTTGCAAGACCTGAAAAAATAGCAATGCATTGCAAGAAATTGCGCACAAATGTCATACTAGGGATTTCAACGAGTGCAAAGTTTCAAACAATTCAACAGTATTGACTATCGCAATGCTAGAAATCATGTGCATTTGGGGCTCAATGCGACTGGGTTATTTTTAGAAAATTAATAACAAATGTTCTCACAGAGACACTTCCATTGCAATTTTGTTGTTTGTTACCTTGCAAGTAGGCTCCATGGACATAGCCATTGTAGAGTTCACTTGCATGTTCTCCTGTGAAGTAGAGAGTCTTCACGGGCGCCTGTCAATGATTCACAATTGCACTCGTCAGACTCTCCAAAACAAACAAAGCAATTAATCAGAATGATTGGGAGTTCATTTCCCTGGTAAGTCTACGCAGCCCATGTTAATTGCTATTTCAATTGCTACTTAGCAATTGTTGTTTCAGTGATTACCAAAGCATGAATTGTAGCAATTGTTGTTTTGTTTACCAAAACATGAATTGCAAGATTGGGAGTGAAGCATATATGTATGCACCTGCAGTTGCAGAAAGATGTCGGAGTCCACGCCGATGGGCCAGTTGGAGAAGGAGCCTTTGAAGAGTCGGTCGGCGTTCCATCGAGGCACGTAAAGGCTGGTGGCGGTGGGGATGTGAGTCCCGAACATGGTGCGCAGCACCGCCATGATCTCCACCAACGTCTCCTCGTCCGACTGGAGCTCGATCCGCCGAGCCTCCTCGTCAGTTACCGTCACCATCAACAAGTTCTCACCCGGAAACTCGCTGTCCATGTTCTGTAAAAAGAAACCCAGAAAAACAATCCACATGCACTAAAGGGATAATCCAGTGACAGAAGTTTCATTGTTGATCACAGAAAAAAACAATAAGTGCCACTTGACCTCCTCAAAGTTTCTATGTCAGTAACAAATTCAACCCCCGGTTCAATCACATTCTCGGTGCAACACGCATTGTTCATCCAAGGTCTGAAAGAAAACTGCAATAGAAGCGAAATGAAATTCTGTAATTAAATCAGAAGCGGAAGCATGTAATAATGTCAGTCCAGTAGTACCTCCCAGATCGGGAAGTATCCGCGGCGCTCATCGGCGTACAACCAAAACTTCGTCCCCGGATTCGTGTCCCARAACCGGGAAGGGAATTTCAGGAAGATCTTCATGTACACAGCCATGTCGAACGCGTAGAGTGCTTTCAGCTTCCAAAACTGCAAAACGAAGCTCTAAATCAGAAAACCCAATCTGTACAACATCAATCAAACTCGATAAATCAATACGAAACAGCTCCAAATCATGAGATTTCGAAAAACCCCACCATTTGAAGACCACTGTTTTTGGTTTGACAAACATTGCAATGGTACGTGTCCATTTAGTTTGCTACTTTGCTACTTTGCTACTTTGATTGTTTCTTTATACCTGCTTCGACTTCGAGTTCCTCAGTGAAATCGTCAGCTTGCGAATGCAATTTTGATACTTTCAGGATACGATTCTACCTTGTTTCTATTTTGTTTAATACTATAATTGCATTTGGTTGATTGTGAAATGGCGTGATGGGAACGAACTGCAATAGAATCGACTTGTACAGTACCGGCAGATCAGGGACAAAGTCGATCAGCTGGCTTTGGAGCACACCCAAGCTCACAGACATTATGGCGAACTCCGCGGTGTACACCGACCCGTCCTCTGTTGTCACGCGAACGCCCTTCGTGTTGTACTCCACCTTGCGCACAACCTGCACCAATACACACATGCAACAGAAATTGAACAGATGTCCTTTTGTGTCCAAATTCCATTCTTAGAAAACCCCAGTACGTGTATCCGATTCGATCATCACTGGACATCTTCAAAAATTCCATGGATGGACATTTGGGAAATTCTCCTGTGACTTCTAGGTTTGATCTACACTTTCACTTACCTTGTTCAACTTCAAGCGAGGGTCCGTGATCTTGCCATTCTTGTGCTTGAGAAACGACTGCGCCACATCATGGACGATGATTTTGTAACCTCGCGGGTCGTGGACGAAGTTCAAGTCCTCCCCATAATTTGCAAATGTCGGCAGAGGCTGGGTGCTTTTCAAACTCGTCACTCTGGTTGGTTCTACCATCATAACAAACACCATCTCAATATTGAAGCCAGCACAGGAATTTGAAGCTCAGTAATTCGGAGACAACGATTAGAATCGACAATGCCAAACACTTCTCTTCAATTCCCCATGAACTAATCTAAACCCTAAAACCGCAATCGAGAGAGAATTCAATCTGAAACACAGAAACCTGCGAATTCGAAGTCGTTGATATAGTAATCAATCACCATCTCCACAGGCGTTCTCGGCACTCTGCGAAACCCCAAAGCGACCCCCATCATTATCAATCAAAACGGAATTCTCAAACCCTAAACCAGCAATTGGATCAAGAAAGCTCCAGGAGACTCGCAACGTACCGATTATACAAGCGCTGAGCGGTGAGCACATTGATATCCGTCTCACTAGTGTTTATCAAAGAAGTGCCCAAGCTCTCTGTGAATGCATACAGATCGTCAACGAGAGTGGTTGTCGTCTCACAAACCTTCAACAGGACCTTACCACTAGAACACAACACAATGAATTGTCAGAAACGGAATAGGAATAGGAATTTGAAATTGTGTTAGTATGTGGAATACTAATGCATTTCAGTGACTGAGATGATCGTGCGTAAATTACTTGGCATCGTAGATGTTGTTAGTGGTGTTGTCGAAGTTGGACATGGTGTTGACGAGCTTGAGTTTCTTGGCGATGGGGATGATTGGGTTGAGCTCAGGTCCTCCCACGCCTTCGATCCAGTTGGCTCCTTTCTCGATGATGATGCCGTCGAAGTTGTGGGTCATGATGCGTCCGCCGATTTCGCCTCTGGCTTCGAGGATTATTACATCGGTGACGCCCTTCTCCGCCAGTCGCTGCCCCGCTTTCACACCTGCATGGTCACAAGTATCAGCTCTCTTAAATCACAAAGAAGCGCACAGCAAAAGCTCTCATTTCGCTACATTCTTCAAACGACCTTCTCGAAAACAACCTTCCAGCGAGAGTATCCTCAGCAATTTGCCACACTATTGATGCATGTTTTGAATAGAATACACTAGAAGTGCTGATTTTCATGTGCTTGGACTCTTTGAAACCAAGAAAATCAGCAATTTCTACGGACTTTTCAAAGAATTGATGCCGAATTCGTTTGCAGAATAATGATAGTGATAGCAAAGATCATGTCTCCTTCCAGCGAAATGCAAACCAAGAGCTTTCGGTGTACTTGATCCTCTGACTTCAATGAATGCCCYTCTCGGAGACAACATTCTAGGTTAACCTGCATATTTGTCACACTATTTGATGTATATGTTTTGACACGAAACTACTGATTTAAGTGCTGACTATATATAATAAGTCTCAACTCTTTGAACCCAAAAATCACCACTTTCCACGGGCTGTTCAGATTAGTGCCAAATTCATTTGATGAATCCTAGCTGTGATAGCAACAATCAACTCTCACCACGGCGAAGTGTAAACCCGGACTCCAGTATTCTTCATTTCGATACACTCAATCCTTTTAGTTGTAGGCTTTCTTTGAAACAACATTCTAGAGATTCCTGCTCGTTTGTTACACTACTGATAGGGTACATCTATTTTGACTCGAACCCACAAATAGTGTTGATTTTCATGCGTTTCAACTCTTCGAAACCCAAGAAAATCGCCACTTCAAACGGATTACTTCTAAAATTTATTTGCTGTAACCGAGCTGCGATTCTAGTCCCTAACTCAAGCTATGATTCTATTGCCTATAGCACTTATCGCACAGGCATTCAAACTACATCGTAGTGAAGACCCAGGAAGCTTTGAGGTTTGAGTTGAGGTTCAATTTTTGAAAAAATCAGTGTTTTTCCAGTTATTCCAACTTTTTTGAGAAAACGTTTGGTAACGCAGCAGGTACCATAAAACATTCAAAACAAGACGCTGCAACTCTAGTTCAATGTGCGTAAAGACGCAGGAAGCTCTTGAGTCCCGACCTGACATGCCAGCGCCGATGATGATCACCGACGTGTGAATGGGATCAGGAGTCTTGGTTGCCTGCAAGAACGCTGCACCTTGCAACACCAGCACCAGCACCAGGAGCGACACTCTCAGCAACCTCGCCATAGCTGAGGCTTCACCAGGAACAACAAACAACAACAACAACCAGTCTCATCACTGCGAAGTTCCCACTACACAGATGCACTGCATTTTAAAGTGCCAGCTTCACCCTCAATACGAAAGCTCGCGTATGTCGGAGCGAAAGCTCCCCCACAAACTTCGCCCACTGTAATAACTACGAAATGCCTCCATGCAACTACGAAAGGCAAGTGGCTCATATTTTGGTACAATGGTATCAGCGAAAACTGGAATTTGTTCTGGGAATAGATTTGGGGATACGAAGCATTCAAAAATCATGGCTCCTGAACCAAGGTTAAAAGGTGTGTGGAATTAAAATTAGCGTGCACGAGGTTAATGTGTTCCCAGTGCTTCCCCAATCCCATCCAAGAGTGATCGAGTAGAGGAGGCGGCAATTCTAACTTGCTTTTTCTAATATTGGACACCCGCAGATAACGCCCGGCAGTGGGACTGAAGGTCAACGAACAGGTCGATGTGAAGGGTAACGAGTTAATCGGACAAAAGGTCCATGGCAACAGGAAAACCGGGGCAAACCAAAGGCGTAATTGAACCGACACTTGGAGTGACAGTTAGAACAGGAAATCAAACCTCCAGATAGGTCCCGCAATCTATTAGGGGCAAATATAAATATAAATATCTAGATATAGATTTATAGATACATCCCGTTGGCAAACTCTAGCTCCTCACATGGATTCTGTGGACATCAATGCCTCGATCGATCATGAGCAATGTCATTTTTCCGGGGGTTCAACGATCTGAGAACTCTTACGGCGATAACGTACGTTCGTAATCATAACGGCCCCGAGAGCATCGTGAAAGAAGAGTCTGTTATATATGTTGGGTAGTTTGACTACTCATTCATTCATGAATCATTAGCATGGAGCACTCCTTGCTACGTACCGCCTTTCAGAGCTACGTAAACTCTAGAACTTACGAAGTACTTATGAAATTATGAGAGTSCGAGTACGTTTTGTGATACTTCGCAGGAAAAAATTACACTGATCGCACGTCAGTTAAGTTAGTTAGGTTGGGTTCCCGTGAAGTTCAGCTAGCTTTCCGAACTCTAACTTAAGCTGTCCATGCTCAGCTGGTTTGCGTATGGCCGGCATTGCCAGCCACCATGCCCACAGTTGCGGCAGGGGAATTGCTACCGGTCTACCGGAATTAATGGATGGATCGATCGATCATGGCAGATGGCAGATTGGCACACCTGGCCTTGTCCGTGACTCCACGAATAGCTGGCTTAAGCTCGGATCTGCAACTCTCCAAGCCAGCCTTGCCTGCAGCTGGCTCCTCCGAGGTTCCGGAAGGCGAGCTCCGAAGGGCTCCAAATGGGCGAGACGAGTCTGCCGCAAGCGGAGGGAGGATTAGTTCCAGCGCAGGGTCAACGGAAAAGCCCGAAACTCCTTTCGCAAATTAGCAGCCACTTGCTTCAATGAAAAAAAAAGCCTTGAACTATAGTAGAACCTCTTTTAAAGCGGTACTCTATTAATTGGTGGGTGGAATTGGCAAATGAATTACAATGGAAGACGGACTTGTAAGCGGGTTCTCCACACATTTGGGTGACTCCTGCATTACGCTACACGCTAAGAGAAAACCCTAAACTCGAACTCAAGCGCAAATTGCTTAGTGATTACTTTTTTAATTCAATTTTTTTTTTTGGCAATTTGATTCATTAGGGTTGTTGTCTAAATTGTGCAGGCACTGGGAACTTTGGATCGTTTAGCCCTCCCGGCTATACAGCTCTTGGGGGCTAGAGCTTTGAATTTCAGCCCCCATGACTCGCATTACTTCAACAAGAAGCAATTCAATCCCAACTAGACATCAAACCTAGCCCTGGCTAGTGGCACAAAAGTGGGGCTAGAGTTCTAGCCCTCCCCCTTTTTCACACAGTGCTAAGGAGGGTTAGAATGAGGGCTAGACCACTCCAATGTAGCCCCGGCTATGACATCCAAAGTTTCCAGTGAAGTGCCCCACATTGGATTGCATAATAAACTTCAGCATTCATGAGGTTGAGGTACATATTGAACTGGAACTTTAGACCGCAGAGCGATTGCTATTTGAATTCCATCTTTTTGTTGATGTAATTCATTTCAATTGCTTTATGGAATGTGTAGTAGGTGCCGCGCTTTGATTGCTTCATTTACTGCAGCATTTCTGAAATTGGCAGTATCATTGCAGTTTTTCTACGGAAGAGGTCAAATTCTATGTTGTTTTCCTCCTACATCTTGGGCTTATAAATCCAGACCCTATCACAAAGCAACCTTCACTTTTTTTTAACCTTACTGATACTTTGTGTTGTATTTGGTAACACATGCTCTTGTTTGTGAGCAAATGGATTTTGATTGTAAATGCAAGTGGAAATTAGACATTCAATTCATATGGTCATCACTTTGTATGTAGTTCTCAAGTTTGTGTATGCCTCAATAGTTTTACTACTTGTTAGTGCTTTGGCCTACTTAGTGTTTGAAAGTACTTTGGCTTTGAATGTTTGGAAGTACTTTGACTTTGAACAAGACCTTTAAACTTGTTTATGCTTCAAAATAGTTAGTGCTTGCAAGAAGTTTCACTTTGGAAGTACTTTGTCATAGAATCTACTTTTGGTTTCAAAGTATTGTATGTTTACAAGTAGTTACTGAATTTTCCTCTTGTTTTGTACATCATTTTTTGTATGTACGGTTTTGATTCATGAATTTTGGTATGACCCCATAAAGTATTTGAATTTTTTTTTTTGATATTTTGTATTTTTAATTAACAAAAGGTACACAAAAAAAGCACAAAAAGAACTTAAAAATAAAATATAGGGTACATGAAATAAGAAGAATTTAGAAATTCAKGTTAATATAGCCCTATAGAAATTCAAAAAATTTACCTACGTAGCCACTATGTGATAGGAGCTTGAACACATGCTACCAATATACATCATGTGTAGTGCACCCCCTAAGGTCTTTGGGCTCTAAAGGATTGAGAAGTATTTTCAATCATCCATTTATGAATGGAATTCTCATTCTTTTTTTGAAAATTTCATGCAATATGTGGTCAAGCAATAGCTTTGAGGGGCAACAATCTTCATAACTTTTGACTAGATGCTTAAAAATCATTGTATAATATGTAGTTTTTATTGGAAGTGAGGCAACCCAAACAACTTAGAAATTTTTTATTTTTAAGAAATAATATTTTGAAATTGATTCTTTTAGATTTATGTAGACATGGAAAGCCTTTAATCATTCCGTTTAGATTTATGAGAAGAAACTTATGAGGACTTTAGTTTGCGGACAGTTATGGAATCTCTACTTTAGAATAAACTTTGAAGTTATTTATTTATCTCAATTTTCAATATTTTTATAAATATGATAAAATCATAGGGTGTAGATTGTTTATTACAACATTAATAGCCATTGGAATTGGCATTTTTCAATTTCATAAATAAATTCTCAACAACTTAGTATATTGAAACATTCTTTATTTCTTCAATTTACTAGTTTTTTCAAGCATGGATATGAAATTTTTTGTTGAATTTCTGTACATGTATTCCCAACTTATTTCTTCAACGTATCATAAGGAATTGCAAGTTGTAGGATCCACACATTTTTGAGTGAAATGTTTGAAACATGAAATCTAATTGTTTGGGAAGAGTTGGAAATACTTCTTTTTGAAATCCAAGCATCCTAATCTTGCAATTGGTAGGGGTTTATATATTGAATATTAAGAAGGTGTACTCTAACAAGTTAACTAAAGGATCTCACAATTGGATATATTAGAGAATAAATTGAAGGATCCTACTGTTGAATTTGTTGATGAATAAATACATGTGAAGTTTTTAACCTTGCTTTGGAGACTTGTATTTTGAAGCAAGTAAAGATTTTAGCCTTGCCTTAGAGACTAAGGTAGGAGGTCCTAAACTGGAGCAAGTTCTAAAACCAATCAGGCTCTGGAGGTACATTTTGCACTCTCCAATGTATAAGCAGTCCACATTTGAGGATGTGGTCGGTTTTAGAGCCCATTGAAATGCACTTTTCTGCAACTTCAAAAATTCATAACTAATTCCATAAAGCTCCAAAAAATATGAAACAACTTGGGTTAGATGCCAATTCCACTTGTCTTTCAAGGAAAATTTACTGAAAATTATTTCAAGCAGTCTCACCTTGCCAAAATTCAGCTTCAGCCTTTAGATGGGCGCTTTATGGACTTCCTACCTTAGTATTTTGAAGCAATTTTGGGCCTCTAATCATGAAAAAAAATTAGGTTAAGAGTTTGATAGGTACAAAGATATTCTACTTCTAACCAATTAACCATACTTGATCATTGGACATTCTAAAGTTCATATTTTGCATGATGAACAATCTACTTCAAAAACAACACTTTGTCCACATATCTTCTCATTCTTCCTTTACAACCAATTTGATGAAATATAGATATACAATACAGTTATAAAAATATGTATAAATCAAAAATGCACAAAAATACATAAGATCTGGGCATAACAATATTATGACAAAAGCATGTCCCTTGTTGAATGGACTCTTTTGAGAAATACACTAAATAGCATTGACTTGCTTTATTTTTTATTTAACACTTTTCTGCATGATAAACATACATAATAAAGATACAATTCAACTTCGATCCCACATGGAGCTCACACAAGTATCATCTCCATTCTAACAAAACCAAAAAAAATTATTCTCATCTCTCAAGGCCTTTGCCTAGCGTCTGCTAATTGCTTTTCAAGCTTTGTAACCAACTTCATGCATGTCTTCATTTGCCTATCCCTTTCCTGCATTTCACCAAAACATTTGAAATGAGTAAAACTTGTAGCTTTGTCACAACAATTGCTAAAAAACATGAGAATCAACCGAGGTTAATATAAGGAAATTGCACCTAATTGTGACATGTTCCCAAAACTGACCCGGACAAATTCTTATCACCCAAAATTTAAATGTCYATTCATGAGAAATTATGGTGGCTTTTAAATATACACCTATTTTCAACACTTTAAAAATTTTTATTTTATTTTTATAGTGTTCAAAAAATGCATGCTAAGAAGATTTTGAATCCCCTTTTGACTCTCAACAAGATCCAACAAAAACTTAGATAATTTATTGACAAAAACCATGATAGCATTGGATGCTTATTCAAACATTATTTCATACAATAAGCATAAATTAGGGTCCAACAAAGTTGCAGGGTTGTCATCAGTCTTGGTGGATAACTGTCACTTATTCTTAAACAACAAAAGTTGGATAATAACTCATTATTAACTTCTAATCTCTACACTATTTCTTGCATATTTTCAAGTTTTGAATGAATTAGAATATCTTGCAGGGGGGTTATAATGGGTTGAAATTTGTAGAAACGTAGGGTGTACTCGTTCCCATACATACAAACTTATTCCCAGAAGGTCAAAGTAAAACACAAAATGAAAATCTCTAACATGAAAAAGTTGTTGCAAAGAATCAATCAACCTTTCTCACCAAATCAAGATGATGGCTGCATTCTTTTGAAAGTTTTGCATAAGTGGTGCTTGAAGCTGCACACTTTTTATGCAAAATGCAATCCAGGAGTGAATCTGCAGTTGCAAGACCTGAAAAAAGCAAAAAAAAAATTGCTTTCAAATATCAGAACACAACAATCCTTGATTAATCAAACTAGATTTGTGATTAATTTTGGTCTTGACAGTAGCATCATTGAATAGAATACACCCAGACTTCATTAGTGTCACCTTCTTCAATATCACATCTTTTACTTTCTCACCAAACTCAAAGAAACAAATGTAAGGTAGGTACACCCAAAAGCGCCACTTATTGGTACTCTGCCTAGTTACTATTATTAGGCTATTCAGATTTTCATATAGTCTTCTTGGCAAGTGAAATCACATTCCAACGCACCAAAAAAAGCAGCATTTGGATACAGTATGCAAAAGTTATTAAGGGCCAAAGTTTATTTCTGAAAGCGCCATCTACAGTCTGTATACATGACTGATTTTGGAAATGTACACAGATTGTAGATGGCGCTTTAAGGTCAGCTGCGCTTTTGGGTGTTCCCACCTTCCCCAATTCAAAACTCACTTTCTATTCTCATTATCATCACAATCTACAATGTCACAATACGTTGTACCTGAATGTCTTAGTAAGGATTTCAGCAGTTGCAGAAAGACGTCAGAGTCCATGCCGATGGGCCAGTTGGAGTAGGAGCCTTTGAAGAGTCGGTCGGCGTTCCATCGAGGCACGTAGAGGCTGGTGGCGTTAGGGATGTGAGTCCCGAACATGGTGCGCAGCACCGCCATGATCTCCACCAACGTCTCCTCGTCCGACTGCAGCTCGATCCGCCGAGACTCCTCGTCAGTCACCGTCACCAGAAGCACGTTCTCACCCGGAAACTCGCTGTCCATGTTCTGAACCAATCCCAAAAAAAAACAAATTCAGAAATCAATCCCAAAGAAAGCAATCCAGAAGCAATTAATCCAGACGTCAATGCACACATTAATCAACGAGTTCTGCACACAACCTAGTGAAGCGAAGTCCAGGCTTCGGTGATTTCCAATGTGAAGACTTCCAAATTCTAAATTGGAGAACTCCAGAAATCGGTAAGAATGTAGAGTAGGAGACCTCCCAGCAGTGTACACAGGCACCCCATGGAGGAGGTGTCTAGTAGGGACATTCTGCTGCTGAGGTTCACGATTCTGTCCAAATCCCAAAGTCAATCTAGGCATCAATCGAGGAGTAGCGTATACAATCTATTGGAATTTAGGCTTTTCTGGGTTCCACTGTGAAGACTTCCAAATTCTGTATTGGAGAATCGAAACATCAATCCACGACGTGGAGTGCATACAAACTAGTCGAAATTAGACGTTGGTGATTTCAGCAGTGAGCACTTCACAAGGTTATTTTCAGTGGAGTCCAAAAGCAGTGATGGATTCCCTTGCATTGATGAATTCCAATCCACTGGTGATTCCTGTATGGAATGCACTATAATTACTAACAATTGTCAGTTGGTGTCGCAAGCACTAATTGAGGTAAAGCAGTGAAATTCTCTTGTTGATCACCTAAAATACAAAAAAGTGTCACTTCGCGTCCTCACAGTAACGAGTGTGTTTGATAGTAACAAGTTCACCCCCCGGTTCAATCACATTCCCGTGTAACATACATTCTTCATTCAAGGTCCAAATTAAAACTGCAATGAAAGCGATATCAAGTTCCATAATCCGAAGGGAAACGTGTAATTATGAGAGTCAAGTAGTACCTCCCAGATCGGGAAGTACCCGCGGCGCTCATCAGCGTACAACCAAAACTTCATCCCCGGGTTCGTGTCCCAGAACCGGGAGGGAAATTTCAGGAAGATCTTCGTCATCACAGCCATGTTGAACGTGTACAGCGCTTTCAGCTTCCAAAACTGCAAAGCGAAGCTCAAAATCAAAAAACCCAACACGCCATCAATTAAACTCGAGAATTCAAATGAATACGAAACAGCTCCAAATCCGGGGAATTTCGAAACCCCACACCATTTGAAGGCCATTGCTCTTGGTTTGACAAAATTTGCAAATGCAGGAATCCATTCAGTACGCTATTTTATTTTATTTGATCAGAGTTTCCTTTTAGTTAGCTTCGAAACTGGGTTCTTCAGAGAAATCGTCAGCTCAAGAATRCAGTTTTCGGGATGCGATTCTATCTTGTTTCAATAGATACATTCGGCATACAAATCTGCCTTGTTTCTATTTTGTTTACTATAATTGCTTTTGGTTGATTGTGAAATGGCGTGATGAGAACGAACTGCAATAGATTCGACTTGCACAGTACCGGCAGATCAGGGACAAAGTCGATCAGCTGGCTTTGGAGCACACCCAGGCTCACAGACAGGATGGCGAACTCCGCGGTGTACACCGACCCGTCCTCAGTTGTCACGCGAACGCCCTTCGTGTTGTACTCCACCTTGCGCACAACCTGCACCAATACACACAACGGATGATTGATATATAAATGATAAATAACACTCCCTCAGTCCCACTAAAAGCTTCCCAAATTCTTCCTGCAAAGACTATAAATCCGCCGGATTAGGAAGCTTTTAGTGGGACTGAGGGAGTATATAAATCATTCACAAATAGGGTTTGAATGCAATAACAGATGAAGTCCAATATGGAAACTGAACTAATGCCGTTCTGTGTCTATGAAAATCGAACACATGTCCTTTTGTGTCCAAATTCCATTCCTAGAAAATCCCAGTTCGTGTATCCGATTCGATCATCGCTAGACATTGACTATGAAATTCTTCAAAAATTCCGTGGATGGACATTTGGGATTTCTTCTGTGAATTTTAGGTTTGATCAATACTTTCACTTACCTTGTTCAACTTCAAGCGAGGGTCCGTAATCTTGCCATTCTTGTGCTTGAGGAATGACTGCGCCACATCATGGACGATGATTTTGTATCCTCGCGGGTCGTGGACGAAGTTCATATCCTCACCGTAATTTGCAAATGTCGGCAGGGGCTGCGTGGTTTTCAAACTCGTCACTCTCGGTGGTTCTACCATCAAAACAAACACCATCTCAATATTGAAGCCAACACAGGAATTTGAAGCCGGGTTTGAAGCCCTTGAATTCAAAGACAACGAGTAGAATCCATAATAACAAACACAGCTCCTCATTTCCCCATGAACTAATCTAAACCCTAAAACCGCAATCGAGAGAGAATACAATCTGAAACACAAAAACCTGCGAATTCGAAGTCGTTGATGTAGTAATCAATCACCATCTCCACAGGCGTTCGCGGCACTCTGCGAAACTCCAAACCACAACCACCATCACTATCATTCACACCAACCCTCAAACCCTAACCAGCAATCGGATCAAGAAAGCTCCAAGAAATCCTAAACGCACCGATTGTACAAGCGCTGAGCGGTGAGCACATTGATATCCGTCTCATTCGTGTCGATCAATGAAGTGCCCAAGCTCTCGGTGAATGCATACAGATCGTCAATGAGAGTGGTTGTTGCCTCACAAACCTCCAGCGGAACCTTACCACTGGAACACAACACAGAAAATGGAATTGAGGGTCAGAAATGGAATTTGAATYTGAATTTTTYTATGGAGTGTTYACGAAATGAAAGCGTACTTGGCATCGTAGATGTTGTTAGTCGTGTTGTCGAAAACGGACAAGGTGTTGATGAGCTTGAGTTTCTTGGCGATGGGGATGAGGGGGTTGAGCTCGGGTCCTCCCACGCCTTCGATCCAGTTGGCTCCTTTCTCGACGATGATGCCGTTGAAGTTGTGGGTCATCATGCGTCCGCCGATTTCGTCTCTGGCTTCKAGGATTATTAGGTCGGTGACGCCCTTCTCCGCCAGTCGCTGCCCCGCTTTCACACCTGCATCGTCAAGGATCATTCAAGTCTCCTTGCAGAGGAGAGCAGAGCAAGAGCTTTCGGTAACCTTCATTTCGCTACATTCTTCAAAACCTTTACAGTGACAGTATGAGCTTCGCTAAAACAACATTTTAGCGAGAGTATTCTGCAATTTGGCACACTACTGAGATATGTTTTGACGAGAACTCGCTAGAAGTTTCTGAAACTGTTTCAACTGTTCGGAAACCGAGAAAATTAGCATTATTTAGAGAAATTTTGCGGTGGAATACCAAATTCGTTTGTTGGATACTGGTTGCGATAGCAACCACCAACTCTTCGTCCAGGGAATCGGAAACTAAGAGATGTCGGTATTCTTCATTTCGTTACATTCTTCAAACGTCTGTAGTATGACCTTCTCTAAAACAACAATTCAGCGAGAGTATCCTGCAATTTGCCATAATATTGATGAATGTTTTTACAAGAACTTGCTAGGAGTGCTGCTTTCCATGTGGTTGAAGCCTTTGAACCCGAAGGAAATCAGCACTATTTACAGACTGTTTACGGAGTAGTGCCGAATTCATTTGTTGAATAGTAGCTGTGATAGCAGCGATCGTCTCTCCTTCCAGCGAAGTGCAACCCAAGAGCTTTAAAACCCAAGAAACCACCAAAGTGCAAGGATTAATGTCAAGATTCATTCGTTATATCCAAGCTACGACTTCCTTAACTATCCCAGACGTATCGCACATTCAAACTATGTCGTAGTGAAAAAGCAGGAACTCCAGAAGCATTGAGGTTGGAGTAAACGAAAAAGACACTGATTTCCTTCAAAATAAACTGAAAATTTTCGGTGAAAACGTGTTCGCAGCAGGTCTTTTCAAATATTCAAAACATGTTCATTCAGAACTGCAGCTGCAGCTCATGTGTTACAGTGTCTCGTCGGAGTTTTCGAGACGCTGCAAACACATTAATCTAGAGTTCCAGCTTAATTCAATGTTTGTAAAACGCCGAAAGCTCTTGAATCGGACCGACCTGAAATGCCAGCGCCGATGATAATCACCGACGTGTGAATGGGATCGGGAGTCTTGGCGGCCTGCAAGAACGCTGCACCTTGCAACAATAACAACACCAGCACCAGGAGCGACACTCTCAGGAACCGCGCCATAGCTGAAGCTTCACCAGGAACAACAACAACCAGATACGTCACTGCGAAGTTCTCACCACACACATAGCCTCGCGTTTTTGGTGAAAGCATAGTCAAAGACCTTTAGGGGTTAACAAAACAAACAAACAAAGGTGACAAACTACAAAGAGCCCCACAAAGGCTCAAAGCCAAGCACAACAAAGAGCCTTTTGCATCTTCATGGCTGGCCACCACCTGCCTAGCCACCACCTGCCTAGCAACCTCCCAATCGCATCCCCCTCTTTCATGGGGTTGAAACACAAACCCAACCAAGGGCCTGGCCATCTTCCACCTTGGTTGCCCTCCCTCCATCTTCACAAACACCTTGAATTTTCACCTTTGTTTGACAAAATCATCCGTGAGTTTACGCTGCACAACCTCACCCTTGAACTTTTTGCTTTGTGTATCGTTCCACTCCATCCTCCCATAGTCAATAAGGGCGCTTCAAATTTCTTGTTGCAATTTTCCAGGGGGCAATTGTTGGTCGTTAAATACCATATCATTCTGTTGCAACCAAAGTGCCTACATCACTGTTGTTTATACCTCCGTCCATATCCTTTTCTGTTGGTTAGATTTATGTGRTATACCTATTGAAAAAATTCCTTGCCTTCATGAAAGCATTTGCCACGGTCCGTGGGCCTCTTTCCCCATGAATAAGTGTACTCAATATGTAAATTATCCAGTCCAAAGCTCTTGTGGCCTCAAGGCACTCCCAAACCTGTGCAGTATTGTTTTTTCAGTACTACGTTGACAACTAGGCAAGAGGTGTTAATTGTGTTACTGATCCTCCCCCTCTTATGATTCACTACTATTCCTTTATGCCAAATCAATCAAAGTAAGCCCGCTCCTTTTCTAATTTGCTCTTTGACCCATACCRTGTTCTATTTCATCCAAAAATCCGTCGGGAGGGCACCCCCCCTATTTACGGGTGACAAGGTTGTGTGACGGGTGTTCTTTTAGTAGGAATTTACGTCATTGTTTGGCCATATATTCCATAAACAACACTTGCTTCCCATTAAAGTTTCACTCCACTTTTCCTAGATCCTAGTCAATTTGATCCAGCCTGCCATAGAATAATAGAATAGGTTCACCATAATCTTTTTGGGCCACAATGAATTTGAGCAATCTTGATTCTGTGGAAGGTCCCTGTTTTGGCACGGTTGTTGATGCTTCTTTGGAGCTTTTGGATAGTTTATAATATATTCACCGTTGAAAGCACTGCAAAGTTGAATTTGTCCCACTCCGATGACCAGACCTGCATAGGTCTACCAATCCATGCACTACATCTTCTTAAGATTTGTATGACAATCTACGGCAACCTGTCTCCTTCATCGTGGTACCAACCCACTTACTCGTCTCCAAGCGCTTGTGGAATGATGGAGGTTAGGAGCCTGTCCCATTGTTCTTGAAGGGACCTTGTGGCAGCTTGCCAAGACCCCTTCTCATTGGCTTCAATGCCGAACTTYGATCCAGCTTCTTCCATTGATAGAAATCTATCTCCTACTTTTGAGTCTCTTATTTTCTTGGGTCCCTCCTATGGAAGTGGGATTCTCTATCTTTAGAGAAGCCGTGGTCAATCGTTGCTTGGAAGGCCAACCACTAGAAGGACTCTACTCCTACTTCTTCCGGCACCGAGGGTCACCCTACTTGAATTCCTTTTTGTAACTTCCGCCAAACCTTCCCAACTTGGTTCCACACAATTGAACCTTATGTGCTTGAAATTTTGTAATTGCGAATGATCAAAATTGAATTTTGATAATATGTCACACATGCAGTTTTGGTGGTTTCTAGTACTATCGAGTATCTTTTTTGAAAAGTCAGGTCATGAAACTTTGTGGGGTGCTTCATAATATAAAATACAACTTTCTACGAGAGGGATTTTTGATTTTCTATTGCAAGAGAGTTCTAGATTGGCTGAAATTGAGCACCATTTGCAATGAATTTTTGAATAATGAAAAATGATTTTGGTGGATTTTTTTTATGACTAAACATCCACATAAAGTTGTTCAAATGGACAATCTTTATTTATTTTTGAAAGTTTTATCCTATTTTTTACTACATATACTATTTGTAATTATGAATAATTATRAGAGTGACACCAATACTACATACCTCAATTAAAAAGGAAGGTCTATTTCCAAAAGAATTATAATCAAACCTAAAAATTGAGTGTTTATTGGCTAGCAACCTAATATATCCGCCCCAAGGATATTTCTTCCTTACCAAATTGGAGGATGGAATTGCTCTGTATGTAAAGAATTGTAATGCATTGCGTGAAGGATAAAAATAGATTAGACAACAAGAAAGAGCTAGAATTCAAATTGAGGCATAGAATTTCTTTCGGTCAACACTTAACAAACATCTAAACCCTTATAAGATTATGTATGGTTCCCTATTTTACTTTTAGAATACAATTTATAAACAAAAAATATAGCAAGACATACATCATTGAATTGATAATTCAACAATCAATAGCATCTTTTTCTTGGTTGTCATTTTAACATCTAAACTTTTATTGTGCTAAAATATGGCACCACAGTGTCTAAGGTAGCTTAACCCATTTCCAACACTTGATTTAATACCATCCAAATGTAGAGATGTCATTGATTCTAGAGTGAGAATCTATGACAGTAGCGCTTGCCTCAATTTTACTATAAATGAAGTTAAAGCATGTACTATTGTCATGGATTCTCACTCTATAATCAATGACGGTCCCACATTCATTACATGAGATTGAGGACATTAGAAAACTGCAAGTTCTATTGAGATCCCAAGCTGTAGAAATTGCCACATCAACAGTCTCACATGGTCGAGAGATTGCCACGTCAGATAGTATCAATTAATTCATTTTTATTTTATTTTTAAATTAGTTTTTAGTTTTCAAATTAGTTTTAAAATTTATTTATTTATTATTTATTTTTTAAAGCACATATTTAAATTTAAGTAGCAGTGTTTGTCTGTAAGGAGATACAAGGAATACAACCTTGAAACGTTCCCCCTTTGCCCTCAAATCTCATGTAATGAGATGGTATTAGATGAACGGTTGGTATTGGGTTAAGCACTTAAGCTTAAGCTACCTTATATCTAAAATTGTACAAACAAGCAATTCAATATGGTTCATATTATTATATTGATTTTTTGAGGGGTCTTGAACACCTTATGAATAAACTACAAATTTTCAAAGTGCTGAAAATACTAGTGTCCACAATAGATGCATCTACGTAGTTGTTTTCAAAAATATTTATTATATTCATACAAGCTAGGAAAAATACAAAACCAATTTTGTTGAATTCCTAAATCATTTCCTAAATCCTAACAAGTGCACATCATTTTATTGTGTAGCTACCCTCAAGATCTGCAAAACTAAAACAAGCGTAGCATCTAGGTGCTTCTACTATAATGGGTGTTTCTACCTTATACCTCAATTCATGCACCTTCTAAAGTGTATCACATATTTGAAATGTAATGTTTTGCTACCATGATTGGGCTTTCCATACTTTGAATTTATACTTCAAAAATCCACTACACTAGTAATGCTATTTAGTGTTGGCAACACTGGTTGCAAAGCACAACAGTAAATGTCAACAATCATGTTAATGTTACCAACACTAAATGTTAACATAGGCACTATTTGTCAACTATTGGATAATATTATTTTACAAAATTATAAATAACGTTATATAGTATTTCATCAAATTGCAATGAAAAAAACATGAGCCAAAATATATGAAATGAGGGATGGTGAACACCAGTTGAAATGCAAAGGACTTGAAATTTTGAGTGGGTGTGGTAAAAGTTCAAGTAATACTAATAGTAACATAACACTAAATAACATTATTAGTGTACCATATGAGGAATGTACCCAAGTGTCTCTTTGACGTACAAAGGGACAATTGTCCTTTCCAGTTTGAGTTGCGCAGAATATGCTGTCCCCTGCTTCTATTGTCAACCAGGTGGGGGATGCCTTACCTGTAATCATTGAGAGGGCATCCCCAGGGCATCCATTGATTCCATTCCAATAGAGTTCCATTTAATTTGGAGAAGTGCCATTGATATCAATTGCAGTGGCAATGTTCATAACATTCAGTAGAGTGCTTTAGCAGTGCCTTGGCTTAGGGTAGACGGTGTGGAATATACCACATCCAACAGCCTTCATCAGTACTGTAGCTAATTGGACATGTGGAGGGTGGAGAGGATGTTGGGTGTGGAATATTCCACACCATCACTGTAGAGACCATGCTTGCTACTGAATGTTAAGGTAGGTAACCCAAAAGCGCCACTAAACTAAAAGCGCCATCTTCACACTCTGTACATTTCCAAATTCAGTTATGTACCTAATTATGTGAAAAAAACGCTTTTAGAATCAAACTTTGACCCTTCATAACTTTTGCATATTGTATCCAAATGTTGCATTTTTTTAGTGCATTGGAATTTCCTTTCACTTGCCAACAAGACAATATGGAAATTTGACTAGCTTCATGATAGTAACTAGGCACAATACCAATTTGTGGCACTTTGAGGATGCCTACCTTATGTGGAGATGGAGTCTCTCTCTCATCATACAGTAACTTCATCCACCACACATTGAGTCCCCAAAGTGGGCAATATATTTATATTTATTTAAAAAAAACAGTGAAAGGTTTGGCCCATAGGATACAAGAAGATGTAGGACAAAGTGGGTCTAGCATGGTAAAATTTGTGTTCTCATGGGTAAAAGGATAAAAAAAGCCCTCCATTTTGTGCCGTGTTTAGGATATTTTCTTGACCTCTCCTASAGTGAATAGGAATATTAAAGGGATCCGTACTAATTAATTGGCATTTCGCACTATATAAATATTTCTCTTTTGTGTATGTCAATGATTATTGAAGTGTTCACGGGATGTAGGCCTACATCATGTTTCAAACATCGACAATTTTCCACAATCAAAAGTCCCTTAAATTGTTTGGTCCCCTTAAAACCCCTATCCAGTGTAGCTAATTTGGGGTCTCTGGTTGTAAGGTAGAAACACCCATTACCGCACTTGTACCCAATCTTGTACCATAGACTCACCTAACTGCGTCCATTGGTTGTAGTTAATATGTCTTACAAATACTTGATAGTGATTCGTCGACACGTATGAATGACACTTATTGAATTTTGATTTGCTGACTGCTGATTTTGGCAGTGTTCAGATTTAGGTACAGTTTCAGTGGTCTAGTGAGCCGGCACTTCAAAAAATCATAGAAATTACATACAATATCCAAAAAAACTATTTTTTTTTTTGAATATTCATGATTTTCACTCGCTAATACTACAAAAATATTATTCTCAGAAAAAATTGCCTTCAGATATGCTGAATTACTTAAATGATCGGTTTTGGGTGCTTTCACCTTAAATATAAACTCCATATTTGCAAATTTCATGACGGATGCATGAAAAACAAAAGAATTCAGCATTTACCCCAGGGTAAATTCAGCCTGCTGGTCCCAGAAAGCATGGCACTTGGTAGGACGGCTTTAGTAGAGGCCTCCATGGCTTGATTTGTTCCATCATTGCCATGCTGGATTGATAAAAACAAATAATCCAATTGGCAAGTGGGATTATTCACATGAGTGAGAATGTGAGATGTGCATAACATTCTTCACTAGCCCTTGGTCCTCCCCCCAGCTGGAGGTATAATGCCCTCCTAGATACCTGGGGGGAGAAACAAGGTTATAATCCATTGGCTGGCAGGTTGGGAGAGAGTGGGTGTCAGACTGATAATCAGTCTGATTGGTTGGAGGGGGCCAGATTTTGAGGAGCAAAAGGGACCCCCCCAATGAAGGTTAAGAATGTTATGTGGTAGAACTAAGGTAAGACAGCCCATTGCGGTTGTTTGACCCATAGTGGTCACCTATGAAGTGGCCCCATTGTGGTTCTTTTAGTTTTGTGAGTTCTGGGCCACAATCAATGTCTAACATGATAGTGATGGAATGATTAGTGACCACATAAGGGACTTCCAACTTTTCAGTGTGAAATTCATTACAAGGATTGACTCTTTAGGCATCCATGTTAGAAAATATTGTGATTGCATTAAGTAGTGAGATGACCATCATGGATTCAGATTTTGTTGGCTATGGGGTGGTCTACAGACCTTGTTGGGCCTTGGAAAATTGAACACTTCCAAAATTCCTAGCAAATTCATACTTTATCGAAAAAATATAATTTCAATTGCACTTGCTGTTTCTCACACTTGTCTTTAAGTGGGGARAAAATTGAAAAATTTCAATAGTAGCGTGAGGCCAAACTCCAAATTATGACCACAATGGGTTGTCTTACTTTACTGGTACCACCAAGGTAGTTGTCCTTTAGCATCTTTGAAAACAAAATACTAAACAAAATTGTCTTATTGATTGGCTTTTCAACCAACATAACATTCACTAGCGTTCAGAAAGTCTGCCTTTTCTTTTCCACAATCCTCATCTTTGAAATTCATCCACACCTAATTAATGTAAGCTTCAGTATTGGTGTCGGAAGAGTGGCAGTAACTTACAATTATGGTGTGCTTCATATTTTTTTGCTAATTTTAGGACAGAACATACAAATCAAGAAAATGGGATTTAGTTCATAAAGATCATTGTTTACATCATCTAATCCTTTATTTTGTTTAAAATGTCATCCATATTTTGTGTTTAGAGGGGAGAGGACATCTCCTTATATACATATGGGGTGGTAGGAGGTAAAACAAACATTGTAAGATATGTATATTAGAATTACTAAGAACTCAACCACTCATGGTTAAGTCAAATTAAACCAGAACTTACAATTATGGTGTGCTTCATATTTTTTTGCTAATTTTATATACATATGGGGTGGTATGAGGTAAAACAAAATTTGCTAATTTTATATACATATGGGGTGGTAGGAGGTAAAACAAAATTCGCTAATTGTATATACATATGGGGTGGTAGGAGGTAAAACAAACATTGTGGGATATGTATATAGAATTACTAAGAACTCAACCGCTCATGGTTAACCCTTCAAGGACTAAGAAGACACAATGTGTCCTCTTTAAAGTTTTCAATGGCAATTTTTTGGGAGGGTGAAACAAATCTAAATTTCAAACTTTAGCAAGACAATGTGTTGCTTAGAATAGAATTCTTAGGCAATAATTTCTTATGAGAATTTTTTTTATTCAAAAGTTTTATAAATGAGGGTTTAATTTATTTTCATGCCAAGGCACATCAAAATTTTCAAGTTTCTACCAATGAATATATTAATTGTGACACTTTCCTTGAAGGAGATACTCGATTTTTTTTAATCCTATGTTAATGCTATGGAAACAAGCTTCTTGGTCACAAAATTACTGAGACAATTGATCTATGATCTATCTCAAAGATGGCAATCCACAAGTATTAAGATATTTGAGATGGACTAATTATTGTCGTCCATTTTTGTATTTTTATTATTATATAAGTATTTTCAAGGTATTTCTTTAATAAAAAAATGTTACAAAGGTTCATGGAAATGTCAATGATATTAATTTTTGTTTCAATCAAGACATGCATAAAATTTACTTTAATTTTGAATTTTGGTTAAATAAGAGTTTTACTTCTTCATGCAATTGTTCAATTTAATTCCTTAACAACATAATTATCCATTTTTATTAATTTCATAATTTTATCCATTCCATATTTGTGAGCAATTCGGATTAAGATAAAAGCAGGTTATAAGAATATTCCTTTTGATAAAAAACAAGTGACAAATGTCATTCCCAAATTGACGCAAAATCATGAATAAACAATGCAAGCTTGAAAATACTCTTGATTTCATCTATTAGGGAAAAACTTGCTACGTGCCTATAACATCAATTTAAAAATATATGATAAGTACCCAAAATAAAAGTGATTCCACAAGGGTTTTATTTCTTCAGTTAAGTTAGTGCAAAAAAATTGAAAAATTATTTTCCACAAATTTTTGAAGTCTAGTTTTTGCTGACCCATATAATATGGTACTCTAAAATCCCTTTTCCCATTTTTGCACAAAATAATATTCCTTCCCTCCATAAAATCTTGCTAGCAAACCTTGAGCATTAGGCTAGTCATCATGGAAATCATTCTTTTGGGTGTGGTGTGAATCATTTGCTTAAAAGATCCAAGAGCACTCATTGGAGGTCAAAATGATGTGCAAAATTAGATCTTCCCTTTTCATACGAAATTCAAAGGATGAACCCTTGCACTTCTATTTTATTAGAAGAATTTTTTGTCATCCATTGGACTTTTAAGGTAAACATGCTTATTACCAAGCAAATTTGCTATCTAGTTACCTAGGAGAAGCTATTTGTCAACTCACGTATTTTTCAAGATTGAGATGTTTAAAAGAAGCCATCTACAAGTAGAATGAAGACATTCCAACAAGAATTGAATTCATGTGATTCTTTAAAGGCTATTGGAACTACATTGGTAAAGTGTGAGTAGCCCCATGCTAAACCACACATGCATTCACATGATGCTACAAGATTGCTAAAATTGTGGTAATGAGTGGGTGATTGGTGTAAATGGAAGGGTCCAATAGTGAGAATGATGTGGAAATTGGGTGTTTGATGGCATTGATTTTTTCTTAGATATTACACCTAATTTTGATTGCTTCCTAAAATTGATCAGTACAAATTCTTGCCTAAATATACTTCCTCTATTCATGAGAGTCTAGATGGTTGATTTTATAAATATTTATTTTTAGCACTTTGAGAATTTGTAGTTTATTCATACAGTGTTCAAAAAATGCATTCTAAATGAATCTAGAATCCTCTTTTGACTACCCAAAAAGATCTCACAAAAGTTTTTCAATATAAATACAATGGAAACCATGTTGTTCAAATTTCTTTTTTTTTGCATTTTTAGGAGTAGTTACCTTACCTTAGTGTCCACAATGATGTTCTAGAGTTAACCCATACACTTCAAAGTGGACATTTTGTGTCCAATGGATGGCGGAGAATCTTTCTTTGTGGGACTAAAGTGCAACTATTCATGGTCACGATTTAGTACAGAAAGGGGAGATCTTCTATAGTGTCTTGACTTCCAATGAATGCTTTTGAATTTTTTTTCACCAATAATTCCCACGATATCAAAATGGATGATTTCCACGGTCACCAGTCCGTCCTTTAACCCTTCAACGCCGCTGCGGACGTTTTGCGGCCGATGAATGACAAGGAATCAAACCGCGTAGGACAGAACTCCAACTTTTCATCATTGGTATTAGGAGTGGAAAGGGAAGATCTTTTCTAGGACTTTGACTTCCAATGAATATATTTGGCTTTTCAAAGTAGATGATGTCACACGATACAAAAAATGCACGATTTCCACGGCGACCGGTCCGTCCTTCGAGGGTTAAGTTAGGGTTTAAGCTGCCAAGAAACCAGACACATGGTATGGACATCACATGGACATGCTTACTCTCAGTGCTCAGCTTGTTTTCTTGGCACCTAGGYGTGGCAATCTACTAACTTAACTGACTGTAAGCCATGGTACTCCTATAAAAAGACGGAGGAGGCTTGCAGCTAAGCAGTGCAGTGGTTCAATACTCAAAGCAAATATTGTCTTTACTCATCTCCTTCAAACTCATTTYAAATACCATCCAACAATTGTCTGTCCTAACTTAACTTTAGCATCAATCACCTCAAATTTGTCTTGCTCAGCTCAACGTGTTAAGTTTCACCATGAAAAGGTACAATAAAGCAATTCTCATTATGTCTCTCCTGTGATTAGTAGAACCTCTCTAAAGTAATAGGATTGGAACCCGTCTGATACATTGCTTTAGAGAGGTTATTTATTATATTAAGGAGAGGCATGATGTTCATATGTGGTTCATATTAGTAAGCTGGACCAGTATTCAATATTTAGTGACAGTGCTTTATTGGTTTAGAGGATATTGCATTTGGGGGAGGTTTCTAGTGCAGGTAGTTTGAACTCTATTTTGAATTCATTCCATCACTAAGCTTAAGCTTAAGCGACACTCAGCTCTACAGCTCTCCAATAATACTCACTCTTTTTATAATTGCACATTTCAAGAATCTGTTGTGATGTATGTACTCACAATCCAACAATATAATTTTGAGTTTTGATGATTCAATACCTTATGAATCCAACAAATGATTTTAAGTTTTGATGATTAAAATTTACTATATGTCCAGTACTGGTGATTGATTCAAAATATGCTTTTGGGTCCATGCACTGAATTTACCTCTCTAATGACACACTCTAATTGCAAGTTTTGAGAAATTTCTCTTTGTTTTGTACACTTTTGATTGGATGGTTTCACATGGAAAGTTATAAAACCCTGAGAGAGTGCATATTTAGAAGCCCATTTGTTCTCAAGGAATTGGGTGTCTGGACTCTAGAGGAGCATTGGCAATAACACACTGCATTACTTGATTATTCTGGAATCTACAGTAAATTATTCAATGAAGATATATATTATCACTTGTTTTATTTTATTTGGAATCAGACAGAAAATAAGACTTTTGAAACGTTTATTTGATCTGGCTTATCAATATGTGTATATATTTTTTGATTCCTTGAAACAAACCGAAATTGAGATTTTCAAAGATTTGTGGAATTTTCATTCAATGGTGTAAATTTTGAGAGTCGATAGAAACTGCAAGAGCTAATTAGTGTGACTTGGTTTGATTTCAATTACTTAAACATTCCATAAGCTACATAAATGATACATAATTTTGAAGACATGAAAATTAATTGTACATGTCATCCCAAATCCCCAATTGTAACCGTGGTGATATAGGAAGGTTCAACTAAGAATAGTATGAATGAAACACAACTTACAACCAACTCCACCAGACCCCAGATTTGATGCTCCAGTAATTTCATCTTTTTTTTTTCAAATTCTAGTCCTGCATTGCACACACTTTACAATTAAATCTATTTATTAACTCTATTATACAAATTATCTTTATTCCTTGAATGATCAGAATTTGAGATTTGTCAAATTAATTACCAATAGCTCAACGAAGTAATATGCAAGAGGAGAGCTAATTAGTGTGCCTTGATGAATTAGACTAACCATGAAGACCGTCGCGATGACTATGGTGGTGCTGGTGGCTATGGCCATGGCCATGGCGTTGCCAGCCCAAGCAACATGCAGCAACGACCTCTCGCCTTACAAGGTTTGCATGCCGKCAGTGCTGGGCGACGCCCCGCCCTTGCCCACAACCGACTGCTGCAAGGTCATCAAAGTCGCCGACATCGCCTGCCTTTGCACCACCGTGACGCACGCCAGCCTTCCGTCGCTCAACGTCGAAGCCGCCCTCATGCTGCCCAAACGCTGCGGAGTCATTGCTCCCGGCACCAGCACTTGCGCAAGTAAGCTCTTTCTTCGTTATCCTTTGTTCATCAGAATTCAAATCTTGCTTATCATTTGAAACAACTCAGTGTCGTGAAACRTTCGACRGTTTCTTGATYATSACTTTGTGTGGCATCCTTGCTCCCGGAACTAACTAGCTCCTGCGGAAGTAATTAATTATTGTACCGTGGAGTTGCTCTTTTGGTTAATTTTACAATTGAGCACTAGCTTGCATACGATGTGAAGCGAATTGTGTTCTGTAGCGTAGATCCTCGTGATCATCAAAATGTGTGGCGTCATTGCGTCCTTCGTTGCGCGGTGAAGTTATTTTTTGATTAAGATGCATTGAAACGTTTGTGTTGAGTTTTGCGAGTTTTAATTTACGCTGTGTGTATTAATTGTGATTGATTGATTTCTGTTGTCGTGTTTGTTGCAGCGACTGGAAATCCTCGTGGAAGGAAACTTATGCTCTTGTAGTGGACGTTTCAATTTTACGGACGGGAAAGGAGCGGAGCGGAGCGTCCAAGACTTTTTCCAACGGAAAGTAGCGGAATCGAATGTCGTCATGCTTTAGTTGGACTCCTTATAAACTGACGGCCGGATGATCAACTTTGCAATATTCYTTTATTGCTATGCTTCACAATTTTTTTGGAATAAAGTTGTAAGTGATTGGAGAAGTCGTGCAGTTGTGGAGATTTTTCAGAATGAAGACATCTGCATAACATTCCAATCTTGATCTTAGTCTATACGTCTTTAGAATTTCATGATAGAAATGCGGATGGTTGGAATGACTTGATTTACAATGACATTGTCCTGGAAATTCTGGTGTAAGCTCTCCTTTGAAGCTATGTTTCCTTCATACTCGTGTGCACAAAATTAACTGACTGTGTTCTTATGGCATCGTAATTCACTAGAAGCAAACCTTCATTTTCAGACCGCACAGTCTAAACCTAAAAGTGCCAAGTTTGTGGAATACCACCATTTTATCGAAATATCTGTTGTGTGTTCTTATGACGAAGTAATTCACTATAAGCAAACCTTAATAGTTCCTGTAGACATGCATAAATGTTTTGTCAATCGTGATCAACATCTTGCAAGTTGACGCTAACAGGATTGACAAATTTTAGTTGTCAAGTTGTAGACATGCATAAATGTTTTGTCAATTGTGATCAACATCTTGCAAGCTGACGCTGATAGGATTGACGAAAGATTTGAATTGGATTTTTGAGCAATAAAATCTTTAACAAGCATAACATGTCAAATTGAACTCACTAGATTTTTATTTTTGGATAAATAATCTTTTTACTTGATTTATTTTTTTCTTTTTAAAAGTTATTTTGATGGTTTTAACTTTGAATGTAGTTTTGAATGAAAGTCTTTAGGTTGACTTGATATTGAAATTTGAAATATAAAATTTGAGCATGGCCTTTTTATACCTTCAAAGTCTTATCATTTTTAGGTCAAAATATTATTAAATGAAGGATTTCAAACTTCTACATCTTTAAGATAATAAATTTTGGAAAACTAAAACTTCAATATTTTCTTTGTGTGTAGATAACATTAAATGTTGGATCATTGAATTTTGTAATTATCCAATGGTAAACATTTTTAAAAGCAATTTCAATATCAAAACTTTGTCAACATAAACAAGAGTATGAATTGAGTATACAAAGAGCTTGTCATAGAATTAGTGGCTTGTAGCTTGCAACCACCCTATACCTAAGAGCTTCACTTTTTTTTGTTTGATTTTGGTTAACAATATGCTTTTCTCAATTGCAATTACATGCAATCAAGCCCTATCTACATGGCTAAGCAATTCACATGGTGTATCTTCTTCCTTGTGGTCAGTGTAGAAATTTTGTAATTATTTCTATAAATCTTGGCAAGCCAATTTTGAAAGCCAACCAGTTATTGCTAATTGTTGCATCATTACTTGGAATATGAGTAAGCTAACAATGAGTTAGACCAATGCTCTAGCTTGTAGACCAAAGAATGGCACCAGACGTCATTTCACATACAACCACAGTACCTTTTTGAGTAACGGAGAGCGTACTGGTATACAATGATGATGTGATGCCTCCACTTTGCCACCGCGGCTTTCCCGACGGTTCCCGCACCACGAGGTTTCCATTTGGTCGAAGCTCCACGGAGCAATTGTAAGTGAATGGGTCATTGAATTGCGAGAACGATGCCCATTTTGCATTCCAATCATATTTGCCATCTGCCCCTTTTTTGTAGAGCACCAAATTACAATCTGTTTGCATTATAAGTGCGTAGAGGCTATCTGAAGATTGCAAGCTTTGCCCTGATATTAACACATTTTGAATTCCATCCCACGCAACCGGAACTAGGTTGGAATATCGCCAATTGCAACTTGTATCAAGCCGACCTCCGGATGTTGCACAAGTTTGTTCTGGCCTTGTTTTTTTCAATGATGCAATGTCCTTGTAGATGGACTCAAGGGCTACGGGATTACTGGTTCTGCAACCAAACCCTGAGCATATGGGAGGCATTTTCCAACTTGACCCTGACGAGTTGTTTGAGTCTTGGAGGTCAAATGATGATGTTGCTGTATTTGTAGTTGTTACCCAGAGATAGGAGACTCGGAAATTGAAGTTGGAGCAATAGCCCCAWGGTCGGTTGCTCATCCTCTTATCAAGCGGAAAGTTGAAGCACGCTCCAAAAGCAGATGTGAGTAARGCGCAAGAATTGATGTCACGTCTATACTCYGCAGTGCAGTCAGATGTGAGGTACTCAAAGGTGGTGTAAAATGTCCCACGGATTGAGGAAGTGTCGATTTCATGAATTGTGTTGAATTTTCCTGCCAAGCCACAGAAGCCAATGATTGGCAGATAGAGCCAATCTTGCCGTACAAAACCAGGCACATCAATTTTGCCATTGGTAAAGTCGGTTGTAGTATTGTTGCTAAAAACAATCTCATACGCTTGTGCASCTGCATGCAAATGCAAAATTAGTGCACCAAGAACCAATCCAASATCAAGAAATACTCTCATCATTGGCAACCTTTGGTAAAATGCATGAACGTATAAAAGATAGGCACAAGAGCAAGCTTACAAACATAATTTTCAAGGCATAACAAAAAGACCGAATATGGTGGGGTAGTTTTCACTGTTTGCCATTAGTTACCATCATTTGCAAACCGTTGCCAATAGTTGCATAAGCCTCTACCTTTTGGTTCTTGCTTTTGTGAATGTTAGGCAAACTTTTGGGCATTCACCTTTTGGTGTCTCCTTTGTGGATATTTGGTGAACTTTTGGACATTTGCCTTTGCAATCCACATAGTTTGTCATTTATTACCTTGTGTCAACCAAGCATATGCCTTCCTAGTACTACTAGAAAATCTACTACCAAATTTTTGCAAAAAGAGTTGATTTTTTTGCTAATTATTTGTTGATTTGGACCTATTGACTTGGACAATGTCCATCAAAAATTTGGTGATTTGTTGTTAATTTGGATGTCAATTTCTAGTAGTGTGGTCATTTGGACATCAGTGCCCGCCTTGTTCACGAGTAGTTGCCATTGCACCCACCAAACATTGCCATTGGTTGCCTAGGTGTTTACCTTGACGGGTGTTTATAGTTTGATGTGAATTTTTATTTACTATCTTTTTTGGCATTTTTCTTTTAGACGGGCCCAAACAATCATCCATAAGATGGTATTTGCCCTAAATAGCATCATTTGTACTTTCAAGACCAAAGATAGATAYAAGAGAGAGCTTAGAGGGAAATTTCTTTTGAAATGTAAACATTAGAGGAGCACCACACGTGATAAAGTGGTTTACAATGATAGTGGCTAACAACTAGTACCAATATTATCATGGTGTGATCAAAGATGAAATATTGTCTTGTTTCGTTTCCACACTGTATAGAAGGTGGCAACAAATCAATAATTGTGAACATATTATAATCATCATCAATCTACTTCAATACTACCAACTTTGCTTTCCTATGACCTCGCTTCTGAAAGTTGATCAAAGCTGATCTATTTCATAATCTCCTTATGCGACTATTTTTACAAAAAAACAAAAAAAACAAAGATCAATCTTCTACTACAAATTATCCCGGCCTTAACATTTTTGCTTGTCCAACGTACAAACCACAAATCACTATGGAGGTCATCATCTTCTAGACCCAAATGAATCACATTAGATATAAATTTATGAAATATTGCTTGTGGAAACCAATGGAAACTTCAACTTCAATATCATTGGCAACTTGGTGCATAATGAGAGAATTTATATCCCCCCTAATACTACCAACCATAGTTGCTTTAAAGTTTAAATACACAACTTGGAATCGCACCTTCATTTTCACTAAGTCTACTTTAGATATTGATGCCAAAAACGACTTCAACAAGATCTTMTGCAACAAATTAGACATCCACAATTAAAGCTAAATAAATAAATTGGAAGCATCATGGGTTGAATGCTATAGAAGAAATACCTACTAAAAATGAGAGTGCTCTCCCTGTCAAACTACCGAGGAATTGAGGATGGAAAATTTGTGAGTGAGTCAAAAAATTTGGGAGGAATATATTACTCCAGTAGGCATCTTAAATGATAAATGTCATTGAAACAATGAAAAAAAATGTTGAAACAACGGCTTTTTGTATCATTTAAGAAACAATTGTTTATCGTTGTTTTATTGAAACAAACATTCATTGTAAGAATAGGGGAACAATGAGTACTTGTAGTTGGATTGCAATAATATTGTGCTACAAAATAGGTGTGTAGTGATTCATTGTTGTAACACTGCATCAATTCTCTTTTAAGTCTAATTTTCAAAATGATATAATTTGAAATAGTAAATAGTGTTCAATTGATAGATTGGAATACATGAATTTCAATAAAATTTAATGATCATCAAACGCCATTCAAAGCAACCTTTATTGATAACTACAATTGATTAACAAATTATCACACTTAATGTGCCATATTCTACTCAATAATAAAACAAACCTGAGATTGCCAWCCAATTTTACACTACAAACTTTTTAGCAATGTGGGGATGGTCACCATCTCCMGTCTCAATTAGTAATTAACAACCAAAAAGAGAATGAATGGGTTTCAAAATTATATAGCATGAGTCAAATGCAAGTAATAAGTTTTATATTTTCATGGCAAGTGACAAATTTATGAAATACATTATGTGAACATGCATATGTACATATTTATCCTTAGACAAATTAACCAAATATTGGGTCAAAACGATTTGAGTATCAGTAATGTGTACAAATGTTTTCTTCAAAATATACATATGGATATTATCAAATTGTCATATCAAGATTACATAGAGGTCTTCCAAGAAAGAATTTCAAAGACTGTCTTACCAATTCCAATTCATAATTAAAGGTTAAAATGTCTTACCAATGATGATTTATCTCAACCTGGCTACTTACATTTTTCACCTTGTAATTACATCATGCAAGGTAGCCAAACGGTCCAATGACCTCATTGTGCTTGAGAAAACCTAAACAAAATAATTCCATTCCATGTGAGACTCGTATAATAGCAGTGTCCTATGCAATACCCTCTTGTATCATTGTAACCATTGCTTGTTGAACCATAGCACAATTCGCATCAAAAATACAATTGATATTGGTTGCCAAGTGCTAGAGCACCAATCTCCATAAACCACGGTAAAAAAACTTTGACATCTTTTGCAGCCTACCAAGCTTTGCATTAAGTAATGCAAACCTCAAGGAATTTGCACACAAACTTACATTTTCAATCCAATAAAGTATACAATCCACAAACAAGCAAATAATTAGGATTCTCTCTCACAAACTAGCAAATACTGTTGGTATGATAAAATTTGATCAAGAGACACATTGGAGTATCTAATCCATTCTAAAAATAAACTACACAAATTTTGTGCATCACCGAAAATACAAAATCTTGCGATCACCAAGATTATGTGCACAAGCACAATCATAGTGCTAAAAATTCATCTCAAAATCAAGCACTTTATAGCTCTATATTGCAATTTCAACATTTGCACACTTAGCGCCATTACAACCCAATGAATAAGTAAAATCTTCATCCATCTCAAAGACTTGAACAAACAAACAAAAAATTAATAAGGAAAGCACGCCATATCGACTATCCTTCTTGAAATTAAGCAACAATCAAGAATTGAGAGTGTTGCTAAGAGTACAAAATTGTGTGCCATTTCAATGCTTTGATGAGACTAAAAATGTTCATGCACATGTATAATACAATATTGGCAATTTTGATCAAAATCAAGTATTACATTTTCATGTTTACGGCTTATATAGCACCATTAGAGTTGTACATTGAAAAAAACAAGGTTGTATACAACTTGTTAATTTAGATATTCACAACAAAAACTTAGGCAGTTTTATGAATCTCGGCTAACTTTGTTATGGCTTTCAAAACCAAAAAAACCACTACAATAATTATTTATATGTTTCAAAATGCAACCTATATACAACGCTCTTTAGACCAATATAGAACACACTTGGAACATGATTTTGAAAATCCCTCTCCTAGAAAGGTGTATTTTTATTAAAAGAACTAGCCTACCAAATTCCACAATCTAATTCTTCAAAAAACGTAGTGATTAGGTACTAAAAACCTCCAAATTGGCAAGTGTGACATTGAATCGAGCTCTATTTTTGGATAGTAAATTATTTTTGAAAATTACAAAAAAATTGGGCAAGTTTTTTGTCCATAGTAGTCATGAGTACCTACCCTATAAATTTTGATTCATTTGGATCCAAAACAAAAAAGTTATGGCCAAAAATCACATGAGCACGCAATGTGTGACGGAAAATAGGACAGGTGTTTCTTGCAATCACCCAAGATGGATTTTTAAATATAAAAATTTGATCAAATCATGAAATAAAATCAATACAGTTATTTTGATTACAATTATGTTCCAACCAACAAAAAGAATCAATCATTAGATGTTTCGGGAGGGTAATAGAGGTATGTTTTGAGCCTATTCCTTTATTATTCCCAATGCAGCAAAAGAGCGGTTGGCTGCTATCAAGGCTATAAATACTAAAGAGAAATGCTTTTGAAATTTATAAAAAAAACTTTAGTTTTTTTTCAATTAAATATAAGTGATATGACCAAACTTTGTCCACGTCACAGCGTTGCTGTGGCACAAGAGATGCGATGTTTTTGCATTCCCGTAGTTTGGGAACTCGAGGTCCTCTACTACCTCCCAAAAAACATCTAATGATATATCAATTGATTTTCATGTTGGTTTAGACACTATTTTCTCTTGTGCTGTATCCAAGACGGTTTGATTAATAAAAAAATTTAAATCTTCAAGAAGCTAGTATAAATTTGTACCTTTACAAATGGTTTCAAAAAATAGTTTTGAAAATTGACATCACATGAACCTATCCAAGGTCCCAAGTATTCAAAAGCTCCACGAGTTAAAGCTTTTAAAATGTCCTTTAGGGATTAAAAAATTTTAATCTCTCAATTTCATATGATTATATTTGAAAATTTGAATATCAAAATAATTAATTAATTATGTTCATTAGGTTGTAATTGTGTAAAATTTAAAATTTATTATATTTTAATTTATTGAAATCTTCACTACTAAATTTTCATTGTTTACCAAACTACCAACAATACAAATATGAGAGTATTAAAAACGTAAAAATGCAATGGGCATTGAAGTAATATATACCATAAATGATGAAATGATACGGTATCAAAATGCATAAATACTATAATTCATTGTTTCAATGTTGTTCTTAGAAATGGAAGAAATATAAAAACAATATCTACAATATTTGTTACAATGAACCTCCGCCCTAATTTGAGATAGGTGAATGCTCGGTTTTTAAACTGTTGTTGTATCAGAGAGATCTTTTGATGAATGAAAAATTGCACAATCATGTACTGTACAATACAAAGGTGAATAGTTGAGTCTTATAGCAAGTTGAACCACTATGGATGGAAATGGTGTATATGTCTCCTCAATAGTGTTTTACTGCTCTTTGTTTGTTGAGCCTTGCATAAAATCTGAAGTATGAAGATTTGTCAACACACAATTTTATTTGAAAAGTAGTGCTCTTAACTTGTAATCGTTAGTATATCTCAGTTGTGGCTTCAATCTTTGTTACAACAGTCCCYAGATAACGTCCAACACGCCACTGCTACATATCCCTCATCACGTCTTTAAGCGCATTRTTGATTTGGAATTCCCTTTGATTTCACACATAAAGAATTGAGAATTTTTTGAGGATCTAGATATGATTGTAGTGGAAATTTCATTTTGATGTGCACTTATTTTTTTGCAATAGCTTGAACTAGCGTCAAGTGTGTAGAAAGCAATCATCATTGGAAGTCAATTCCTTGGAAGTACACATGGAGATRGATTGCTTGAAGACTAATACTCCAAGAACTCMTATGCTTATGGAYCTAAAGCTTGARAYGAGCTATTTTTTAAGGGCTMACTTTTTGTRTTGTCCTTTTCCATGTAAAAAGTTRTTTTATTCAATGTTATAAAGCACGGCTATCTCTSCTTTGGATTCTTGTAGGAGTGTCTCAACAACACCAAGAATTGCACTTTGTTTCATTGACCATGGCTCGATTTTGTGCAATTGCAATACTCTGCATATTGCTAACCCTAGCCAATGTTCATATTCAAGGTATGTTTTTCATGGAGCTTCTACGTTGATTGTCAAGTTTCTGCAATTTTGTTTCTATACTCCTATTGAAGAATTACGTTGTACATCAAAAGCGGTTGTGGCCTTAAACTTCATGAAGTTGATGATGGCAACAATGTTGCCGGAGAACATGAATGTTGTTCTTCATGTTTTCAGTTGCATTTGTAATTGTTTTAGATTGTTTAAAAAATCCTAATGTAAAGATTGTTTTTAAGTTTTACAAATTCATATTAAGACTTTAAAATACTAGGAAATCTTCATATCTTTATTTATTTAGCAACCAAAAGATCAGATCATTTCATTTTCCAGTGGTATTGATTGGTATTGTCTTGTACATCACTCTCTCTGTCTCACAATTGTTGTACTGGATGCTACCATCAGATGTCTATGTTGATGCTCATCAAGATGGTGCAATTGAGGAGAGTGGAAGTCTATTTGCTAAAATTGAAGAGAGAATTGGTGCCATTCCAAGTGGATCAACAACAGATGCAGAACTCATTGAAAGGTCTGTTTTGTGTCTCATTTCCTGTATGAAATGAAAAAATATACTAAAGATTGACTTTTTATACTTTTTTTGCTGTAGAAGTATGAAATTCATCAATTTGTATTCYATATCCTTTCAGAGAACGTGATTCTATGTCATCAAAGATGAGGAATAATAGCGAAAGGTTTGAATTCCAAGCAGAGGTTTCAAGATTGATGGACATCATCATCAACTCCTTGTATAGCAACAAAGACATCTTCCTTAGGGAACTTATATCTAATGCCTCTGATGTAATACCTCTACCTTGTGAACAAAATAAAAAGAATTTTTTTTTATTAATTTCTTGTTTTTAGATCTTAATAAACGTTGCATCTTGACTTTCATATGTGTTAAAATTTATGTGTTAAAAATAGAAATGTATTGTCTATTTGATCTAAAATAATGAATTTGTGGTCCAAGTTTAGATGAATCTTTAGCTTATATGATTTTCAAAAATATTCCTTTGTTTAGGAAACCCTTGTACAACTCATAAAAGTCTTACCTATGATTTATAAGGAGGTCTATAAATTCCAAGTGAACTCCTCATGCATCATATGATATGTTGRAAGGTCTCCATATGATCACTTCAACCATATAACAACTTCCCCATGCATCATGAGGACAAGATGTTTTATAATGTTTACAAGTTCCTGCAAGAAGTCAGTCAATTTTACTCACATCCTTGCTTTATAGTTTTTGGTACCACCCTTCATTGCACTTGGGGAAGTACAATTGTTGGTGTTATTGTGACATTGGATTCATTTGAAACGTTTTGAGACAGGCACTCGATAAGATTCGATTTTTGTCTCTCACAAACAAGACTCTACTTGGTGAAGAAGATAATGCTCAACTCAATATACATGTAAGAATTTCCTCTTCTCGGTATGAAATTTTAGATGCTAAATTGCACGTATATTCTTTTTTTTTATTGCAAATGACCTATCTATACTTGGACCTTGCAAATTCTATGCCAATTCGTAAAATTTTAATCGATGATTGATGTGGATAGATCAAGATGGATAAAGAAAAAAACATCTTGTCAATTAGGGATCGAGGAATTGGTATGACCAAGGAAGACCTTATCAAGAATCTTGGCACTATTGCCAAGTCCGGCACATCATGTAAAGAGCATGGATTCTTGTTTTGTCTTGCATGTTTTCCGGTATTGAAAATTGTACACTTGGAAAGAATTGACGATGATGAGATTTTACCAAAGAATGATCTTAGAACCATCATCAATGTTTAGAAATTTCTTGCAATGAGAGTGCCATTTGTAGTCATGTGCACAACACAAAATAATATGTTTTTGGATTCCCTTTGTTAAAAATATGCTTTCCTACTATGCAAATAGCCCATGAAAATTTCAGCTCCAAATCATTAAATTTGGGGGCTCCTAATGTTTACTTCAAAGTGTGATAAATAAACAAAAATCATGTTTGATTATAAATTTAATTTTTAATTTCTTTGAAAAACAAAGAATATGATTACCATTAAATTGGGCATCTTTGATAAAAATTTCAAGTTTATGGGGTTTATGCTTCAAAAGTTATAGATGATTACAAGAGAGTCACCTGAAGAGAGTCACTCAAAAAATAGGACCAATGTTTCTTGCAATGACCTAGATATGGATTCAAGGTATGAAAATAAGCTATCATTTTGACATGTGTAGGATCAAAATGAATTTATCTTAAATGTGAATGCAAATCAAGGAATAATGTCTTGACTCTAGCTTTTGAATTTTGATAGGGTATTGTTGATTCGGACACTTTGCCTCTGAATGTCTCTCGAGAAATGTTGCAACAACATAGCAATTTAAAGACTATACAMAAGAAGCTCATTAGGAAAGCTTTGGATATGATTAAACGCATTATGGACGATGACCCTGATGAGATAATAACTTCAGAGGACGAAGGTCCATTATGGTCACTTTCTAGTCTTTAATTCCAAAGATCAATCATAATCAAAAGTATTAAAATGTCTATTGTTTTAAAGATGTGCATGTTTATTCTTGACCCTAGTTACAAAGAGGATTGAAGCTCATGAGTATAATTATTTAAATTGCAAAATATATGACAGTTATACCTACTTTGTTGTTACAGATGCATTGAAAGAAGTTGAAGAAGAGGAGGTCAATGATAAGAAAGGAAAATATGCAAAATTTTGGAAACAATATAGTAAATTTATCAAGATGGGTGTTCTTGACGACACCTCAAATGGAAAACGCTTGGCCAAGCTTGTGCGTTTTCAAAGGTATCCTTCATTCAAGATGACTTTTCTAAGTTTAGAAATGRCTTGAATACTTCTAGCTACGTCTTTTCTACTGTTTTGGTCCATAGATAATTTGCTTTGCATTGTAAATGAAATTGCTAGTAGGGAAACTGTTCATTACACGTAACCTTGAGTATACTTGACTCACTTTGAGTAGCRGTGACATATGACARAGTAATAATAATCTACTTTTAGATACGTGTACTTGTTTTGTATTTMGATTTTGCATTAGATTTGCTTCTAATAACCCAATTTTTTTTTCTCTTCATTTCTCATGGCAAAAAGTTCATATTATCAAAAAGAGTTTAATTGTGTCTTTTCCAAAATATCACTCTTATTTTTGCTATTTGCGCAGCTCGAAGTCTGGTGAAAAACTAATATCTTTTTATCAGTATATTGCACGCATGAAGCCCGACCAAACAAACATCTACTTTATTACAGGGCAAGATAAAAAAGTATTGGAGAAATCTCCTTTCTTGGAGAAGCTTCTAAAGAAAGACTATGAGGTACCTATGCATCCAATGTACAACATATGTGAAAATGAACTCCAAAGCTTGTAGAATATATTCTAATCAAACCAAAAATACATCTTGAAGTGAGAGAAGTGTCATATTCTATTGCCACATGTGTATTCAGCGTTATYAAGGACTTGGAGTCAAACTTTGCACAATTTTCTTTTAGCATTAGTCCTTTCCACCTAAAAAGTAAAAACATTAGGCACAATGACCATTGTYTTTATAAAGTGCAGGTTATTTACTTCACGGATCCTCTTGATGAATACCTATTGCAACAATTGACGGAATTTGAGGATAAAAAGTTGCAAGATGCCTCCAAGGATAATTTAAAGGTTGGTAGCAAAGAGAGCAAGGCCAAAACAAAAGAATTAGCAAAGACATACAAGAAACTCACTAGGTGGTGGAAGGACTTACTTATCAATGAGAATCTTRAGTCTGTAAAGGTCAATCATCATTTTACAATACAATCTTGGGCACTCATCTTGGATAGATGTTTCCTAGAAGATTTCTTATCACAGGCATTATCTTATAGTTCTTGCAAGGATATCTCCTAGTAATTTATCCAAAAAAGTGCTAAAATTAACTACATTAGTAGAATTGTTTCACCTCTTCATCATCTCAATTTTGAATTTTAAAGAATGTAGTTAGTCAATTTGTAACTTTTGGRATGYAGATAAGTACTCGATTRGCAAACACACCGACARTGGTGGTTACCTCCAMGACAGGGTGGTCATCCAACATGGAACGGATCATGCTTGCCCAAACACTTGTTGACCAATCAAAGGTGGCTCACATGAAGAGTAAGCGCATTTTAGAGATCAATGCAAGGCACCCCATCATTCAAGAGCTTTGTCAAAGAGTTGTAGAAGACCCAAAGGTTTACTTTGCGCAACCTTTACAAGTTATAACATTAATGAAGGGCATTTATTGTTGTTCTTTACAAATTCAAATATTTTTTCAAAATCATTTTTACAGGATGAGATTGYTGTGAAGGCTGCTACACTCCTCTATGAAACTGCATTGTTAGAAAGTGGATTTGCATTAGATAATCCAAAAGTCTTTGCTTCTCGCATTCACTCACTTATCAAGCTTAATTTGAATGTGGACCTTGATGCTGAAGTTGAAGAAGAGGAGGATGAGGTTGAAAAAGATGGAGACATTGATTTGAATTCCAATGAGCAAACGGAGAATTTAGRAGACAACCAAAAGGTGAGTTTCACTTCCAAGTAGTTTAGAGCTTATGTGTTGTTAATGACATATTTGATTTGAAGTATTGAATTTGTTTGGGTATAATTAAATCCATCCTCTTASAAGGGTATGTAATTCCAATGACATTCTCTTTATGYTATGGGMATTGATGAGAGAACTTGTATACTCTTGATGCATGCATGTTCACCAAAAAATTGGAGTTTATTCTGTCTACTGAATCTGTAGGAACATAATGTGTAATGTACAATTGTATCAAAGGTGAATAATGGTACTAGAATTTGGACATTTGAAGCCAATGATCTTGTAATTGGTCTCATGTGATTTTTTTAGATCTGCCCGGAGTACCCGAGTTGAGAAACAAACAACATACTATGCAATAACTTTTTACTCATATTTCCAAGTGTCATGAAATTTGTGCATATGAAAAATATTCCTCGTGCTCACATTCAATTAAAATTTCAGCCCAAAATATGCAAATCTCCAGTCACACGTACCTGCCCAAAATTTCTATGTTGCCAAAAAACGCATGTTGGTCCTTTAGGGGTTAAAACAAGAATTCATGAACCGTTTGAAGAAGAGAGGGAGAAACTCCAATTAATTAAGGTCCCATGATTGACTCCAAAGAGATAGGAWGAATGTAGAATACAAACTTTCTTTGGAAGGAAGATCTTTAAAAATTATTTATATATAAAAAAAGTCTATATAGAATGCACTATTTAACCTTCAAAGTCTCATTGTCCCCTCGAGGGACAATTTGGATTTTGGGCAGGTTCCTGTGACCTTGATTTTTCACTAAACTTTTTGAAACTTTTTCATAAGATAGAAAAACTGATTAGCTTTGTGGAAATATAATTTTTATTTCAATTGGTGCCTAGGAGCAAAAGTTATACCACAAAAAACCCAGAACTGAACTCGACGGGCAGCAAAAACAATTTTCCAAAAATTCAAAAATTAATTTTTTAATTTTTTTTTCTAAAATAATATATTTTTGTCTATGTGTGAAGCTTTGATTCATTCTATTTGGACTAGTAATGAGAAAGTTATGGACAATCTTGTTTTTCGGGCAATCTAAGCATCTTTTTGAAAAAAGAACTTGTAGGGTTCGTTTCTAAATGTAGTTTTCACAATTTTTCAAAACTAATTGTTGGAAAAGGTGAAGTTCACTTTCTAGAACAATCTCACCATTGGGATTATTGTGTTTTCAATCCCATCTTGGAGCTATAAACCAATTAGTTTTTCTTTCAATCTTGGACCTACTTCCACCTAACAATTATTTCAAGCTTGAAAATCAAGTCTTTTTTTTTTGAATTTTTTTTCTAGACTTTCCACTCAATTCTTCAACATAAAAAATTTTAAATTCAAAGTCTATAGTGCAAATTTTTTTAACAAATGACGATCAAAGTCATCTGAAATTGCAAGCCAATGTTCAAAAAAACTTTCTTTTTCAACTTTGAATGCTAATATCTTCCAATCTATATGGTCAAATTTCATGAAATTTTTACCCCATAATCTAAGACAAGTGAAGTACAAGATCCTATGGTTAGATTTTAGGAAATTTTTTTTTTTTTTTTCTAGGATGAATGCAACAAAAATGACAGTTTTCAGTGGTTTTTGACTGAAAAATGGCCTTGGGACTTTAGGGGTTAATGTTTAGAGAGATATTTGAAGTTCACCAACAATTGTATATTCTGTTCTCATATTTGACTATTTTTTTTTTCAGGTAACTACATGCTTATTCATTGTGTCTATGTATTTTATAATAATATATTTTTACCATTTGATCAAGTTTCTCTATTCAACTGGTTTGAAAATTTTCATTGGTTCATAATTCACTATCCAATGATCCCTTTGATAATTGGTGTATCAATTATATTTTTTAAAAATGAGGTGAAGGTTCCTTTCTCATCTAAAAAAAGTAAAGAGATCCATAATTATAGTGAACCAATTGTTTTATGTTGTTCTTTAATCAACACCAATCCTCAAATTAAAACTAGAAGGATAGCATACACTAACTGTCGGATGGATGATAAAGAATCCTTTTATGTAGGACAAAAGTGCAAATGTTCTTCTTAAGTTTGAAGTTTTTTGAGAATAGGGAAGGTCTTGCTTAGTAGTTCGACCTCCAATGAATGCTCCTAATTTTTTCTTAAGCAAATGATTCCCATGGTATCAAAAAGATTGATTTCCATAGTGATCATTCCATTTTTCTAAGGTCAATTAATAACTCAAGTTCATCTGAGGTATTTAGCAAAGCATGATACCTTTCCAGCATAAGCAAGACCATAGTTTGACTATACAATGTTACATGCACCCAAAATGCATGGGTGAATTGAATAAAATTATTGCAAATATCTAAAAATGCTCTTTAGATGTGTACAAAAGAAAGGGAGTGGATGCAACACATTATGGTGGAAGCACCCAAAAACGTCAATATAAACAATTCAGCATAGTTGGAGGCATCTTTCCGTAGAAATAGTTTTTTTTGTAGTACTAGTGAGTGAAAATCATGCATATTTCAAAAGAAATTAGATTTCTGGATGTTGTATGTAAATTATATGCTTTTTCAAAGTGCAAGCTCTCTAGACCATTGAAACTATTCCATAGGTGGACCTAAATCTGAAATCTGCAAAAACTAGTAGCTAGTGAATCAAAGTTATGTATGTTTCCATCAATTGTGTCAACAAATAAGATTTAAGAATTTGGAGGACACGTTAATCAACAAACGACGCCGTGGCCATTTTGTGGGCGATGAATGAGAGAGCATCTTCCCTGTGTAGGATAGAAGTGCAACTATTCATTCTCGAAATTTTGGATGAAAAGGGAAGATCTTCTACAATACTTTAACCCTTAAAGAACATTGCATGCCCAAGGGGCATTTTGAAAGTCAAACTTGAGTTTTTCATATAGTTTTTGATTTTAATTGCTTTTAAGCTTAACTAACAAAATGAAGCTCCAATACTCTACTTTTTATTCCAATTTTATTTTTTTCAAAATGTTTAAAATGGCAAATTTTGAGACACATTGAAGATAATATTTTGAAGACTCAAAATACAAAACTTTTTAACTTTTTCTTTTGAATTTCTTTTTGTGTAAGCTCCAAATATACATCAATTACACCATGATGTTTGACACCATTATTTTCATTTTTTATAAAATTTTCATGCTATTTTAAGAATTTTTGTAATTACCATGATTTTTATACTATAATTTCTTCAAAAAGTCATATGAAATTCAATTTGATGTTTTAAATTACGAAAATATTAATTTAAGTTTTAAACACATATTAATACATGTGAAAAATTTCAAAATTTCAAATTTTTTATTCTAATGTAGAAATTTAATGAAGTTTGACCAAGCTTGGACATGAAATATCCATTAACCCCTAAAGGACCATTTGTCCCTTCATGGGACAAGGTAGAATTTGGGCATGTACTAACAGTCTCAATTTTTGCCCTAATTTTTTGGAACTTTTTTTGATGATCAAAAAACTAATTAGTTTCATGGGAATATGATTTTTTTCTCAATTACTGCCCGGGAACAAAAGTTATGCCCAAAACAAGTCAACACAGGGGAGAAGGAGAGAGAGGGGGCAGCAAAAAAAAAGTTTCAAAAATTTGAAATATTTTTTTTTGAATTTTTTTTCTCGTAGTTTATATTTTTGTCTAAATGGAAAGCATTGATTGATTCCATTTGGAATTATGAGAAAGTTATGGACAATCTTGTTTTTTAGGCAATTGGAGCATCTTCTTGAAAAAATAACTTGTAGGATTCATTTCCGAATGCAATTTTTACAATTTTAAGAAAAAGAAATGTTCCACATGGTTTAGTTTTCTTGCTAGAACAATCTCACCATTGGGATTAGTGCATTTTAATTCCACCTTGGAGACATTAACAATTTAGATTTTCCTTCTATCTTGTACCTATTCCTATTTAACAATTTTTTAAAGAATAAAAAATAAGCTTTAAAATTTTTTTTTTCTCCCCTAGATTCTCAATTCAATTCTCCACCAGAAAGATTTAAAGCTCAAAAGTCCATAGTGCAAAAAATTAAAGTTAAGAAGTTTTCAAGTCAAATAATCTAGTCCTGCAATGTGCTACAAAACTTATATTTTTCACTTTGAACGCAGATATCTTGCAATTTGTGCAGTCAAAAATTTTGAAATTTATTCCACACATCTTCATACTAATTAGGTGTAAGATCCTATGGTTAGATTTGCAAAAAAAACAATTTTCAATTTGTTTTACTCTTTGGTATAGAAATGGCAGTTTTGAGTGTTTTTTCACAAAAAAAAGGCCTTGGTCCATTAGGGGTTAAGAGTTAACTTCCAATGCTTACTTTTGAAAATTTTTAAACCAATGATTCTCACCGTAATAGAATTTATGATTTCCAAGGTGACCCACCCGGCGTTTAAGGATTAACTAAAGTCTAGGGACACAATTACGTGAGTCTAGAATGAATTTCTTACAGACGAAAACCTTACAGAAGAAATGGCTTAGCTACTGTAAAATACCATTGCTGGAACCAGTTGAGTCATTTAGTCAGTTCAATTTGAGCCTTAGAAATGCATGCTGATTAGAGGTTCAATTGCGTTCAGTCAACTGGGACTGCATCGTCTATGGTTTCCAGTCGGTAGTCTGGGCAAGGTCAACCATTCTTTTCGTGCCTCACTGGTTGCTGACTTACAGAATTATCGAAATTGTCCCAGGTTTGTCGCTGCACACTTCTCTGGTAATTGAGCAGAGTGGTGCCATTTGACAGAAGCAAACAAATTTAGGTRACAATGCAGATCCATAAAGTTCTTTCGAATCCCAATCCTGTGTCATATGCGCCTGCCGCTGGGCTCCAGTGTCAGAAARAAAGTCGGCGAGCGAGCGTCCACATTGGCGAGTTTGCCCAGTGTACGTACTCCGTGGCTCCCGCTCTGTCGAGTTCTACCTCGAAGARCGGTCTTCGTAGTAGCTTCGTATCGCGAACTTCTCAGTTGCTGGCGCCAGGTTTATGCGAGAGCGGGAGCCGAAGGGCCAAGCGGGGTGCAGTGATGTCCCCAAGGGCTGCGGTCGCAACGGCCATTGAAGTGGCAGAGGTGGGTCACCTTGTTTCTTGGTCAATTCCCTTAGATTGCCTGTTAAGTCGGCGTATTGTGCCGAGTCTTTTGTTCTGTTTGGCCTAATGTTAGGTTTTAGGTTTCACCAGGACGGCATGGATAGGTGAACACGCTAGCTTAAGTGCGATCATTTTGAATCTTAGTGAATCCATTTGGCATTGCAATTGACATCTTCAATCAATCATGCGTCGCTTCTGTGTGATCCTTATGGAAACATAGTCTTTACTGTAGAGTGAATCGAGCGCTAGACGAATTGGTCTTGTACTACTCCTGATTCTATGAGGCTTTGCACTGTCTTCTGTTTCAGATTACAAAGGAGTTCACAGTTGATGATGACATTAAGCTACAGGTATGTTTGCTAACTATAGTTGTATTGTTGCTAGCATGTCATATATTCATTCTTTTGCTTTTGAACGGTTTCTCCCGGTGTTCTTCTCATTCTAGACAACTACGACTTACAGGATTTAAAATTTTTTTTCTCACCGAAGCCATACCGGATTCTCTTGTAATTTTACTAGTTCGAGAATCCGCATACAGCAGGTCTTTAGTGACAATCGGTTTAAGGCTCTTTGGATTGCGCAGGAATGTTAAATTTCTTGTTAACGATTTAATTCCTCGATTTTAGGTCAGAGCAACTGCTCCTGCAATCGGCAAACCTGCATCCYTGCACTTCGAAGTTTCGAACTGTCATACCGATTCATTACTTCTTCATTGGGGCGCATTGGAGCCTGGGAACAAGTAAGCACTTASTCAAATCGGAGATTCTCCTTTGAACCATGTATGTGGAAAAGTAACCAAACACATTCAACTTATTGCCGATAACTAACAAGCAAGGTCTGCAGGATAATGCTCACTGTTTCTAACGAAAACTTGCAATGCAGTGCTTGGATTCTGCCGGCCAACAGGCCCGAAGGGAGTTATGAAAAGCATGGTGCAGTACAATCTCCGTTTCGCAAGGTACAACCAAGTTATGATGTTGGTCGTAAATCCATGTATGATTAATGGTCTCTATTATCCCAAGCATTAGGCACTTTTTATGTGAAAATGAGAGGCGGAGGGCGCACTACAGCACTTACAGGTTGCTAGTGTAGTGTATGTCGTTTTTCTAGGGTTTCTTGCGAATAGTTTTCTTTGCTGAAGTGGAGATTGTGCGTTAATTTAGTCGTGATGCGGTCGTATCTCATGTGTGCAGACTGGAGAAACTGCGGCTATAACAGTTGAATTCCCCAATATGAGTCTCAACGTTGTAGAATTTGTTTTGGTTGACAAAAACAGAAATCACTGGTGAGTGCATTCTCTTACCACATGATGGGTTCTGCATCCATTGCTTGTAATGTATGTAATCTGCTTGTGTAGGTTTAAAACTTAGGTTTACTTCTTGCACTCAAAGAAAAGTTTCATTCGAGTTTGATAATCAGTATTGTTTTTAGTTTTCCAAGCTTTCAATGGTGGTGGACTAGCATTACCCTTTACCAGGAGTTGCAAGATGTTTAATTGGATAATCCAAGGATTGTAAAGAATACTGCAGACTAYTAGCTATCTACTATCAGATCCTCTGATGAGCTTACTAGTTTTCTAGTGTAAGTTGAAATCCTGATCCCATCCCACGTTTCAACGGCTAACAACTTGAGAAAGAACATGTTTCGCAGGTACAAGTCAAACGGTCAGAATCTTCGAATCGATATTCCGCAGTTGAATCTTTCGGAGCAACTGCTCCTGCAATCGGCAAACCTGCATCCTTGCACTTCGAAGTTTCGAACTGTCATACCGATTCATTACTTCTTCATTGGGGCGCATTGGAGCCTGGGAACAAGTAAGCACTTASTCAAATCGGAGATTCTCCTTTGAACCATGTATGTGGAAAAGTAACCAAACACATTCAACTTATTGCCGATAACTAACAAGCAAGGTCTGCAGGATAATGCTCACTGTTTCTAACGAAAACTTGCAATGCAGTGCTTGGATTCTGCCGGCCAACAGGCCCGAAGGGAGTTATGAAAAGCATGGTGCAGTACAATCTCCGTTTCGCAAGGTACAACCAAGTTATGATGTTGGTCGTAAATCCATGTATGATTAATGGTCTCTATTATCCCAAGCATTAGGCACTTTTTATGTGAAAATGAGAGGCGGAGGGCGCACTACAGCACTTACAGGTTGCTAGTGTAGTGTATGTCGTTTTTCTAGGGTTTCTTGCGAATAGTTTTCTTTGCTGAAGTGGAGATTGTGCGTTAATTTAGTCGTGATGCGGTCGTATCTCATGTGTGCAGACTGGAGAAACTGCGGCTATAACAGTTGAATTCCCCAATATGAGTCTCAACGTTGTAGAATTTGTTTTGGTTGACAAAAACAGAAATCACTGGTGAGTGCATTCTCTTACCACATGATGGGTTCTGCATCCATTGCTTGTAATGTATGTAATCTGCTTGTGTAGGTTTAAAACTTAGGTTTACTTCTTGCACTCAAAGAAAAGTTTCATTCGAGTTTGATAATCAGTATTGTTTTTAGTTTTCCAAGCTTTCAATGGTGGTGGACTAGCATTACCCTTTACCAGGAGTTGCAAGATGTTTAATTGGATAATCCAAGGATTGTAAAGAATACTGCAGACTAYTAGCTATCTACTATCAGATCCTCTGATGAGCTTACTAGTTTTCTAGTGTAAGTTGAAATCCTGATCCCATCCGACGTTTTAACGGCTAACAACTTGAGAAAGAACATGTTTCGCAGGTACAAGTCAAACGGTCAGAATCTTCGAATCGATATTCCGCAGTTGAATCTTTCGGGGTTCAATATCCCCGAGGAACTCGTTGGAATCCAGGCTTATCTGCGTTGGGAACGCAGAGGAAAGCATAACTACTCTCCTCAACAAGAGAAGGTCTGCACCTGCTATGAGGAAGTTGTTCGCTGGAGCCCTTCGCATAATTATTTAGAGTTTTTCAAAATTGTTGGGCATATTTGAGTGTTCTTTAAGAAACGGACGATGAGTGGTTGAACCTTAGTTTCTTTTTCTGTGTTTCAGGCCGAACATGAGGAAGCACGCAGAGAGCTTCAAATCGAGGTTGCTCAGGGAGTTTCTATAGACAAAATTAGGGCGCGCCTACAAGGTGGACAGGTTGAGGAGAAAAAACAGGAATCGAGCGGGAATGGTAAGGCAAAGTCGGACAATGGAGGGAGCCAGAAAATACTTCGCAGGGTGCCCAGTATGTCTAGAATGACGAGGAGGAGGTGGAGTACCGATGAACTTTTTAATAGATTCACTCCGGGTGCGAAAGCAGGGGTGGGKACACCCGCTCGTCCTAGGGAACTTACTCCTTTGCAGAAAGCTGCTCAAAAGTTRGAAGCTGTTGATGGAAGCGAAGTCATTCTRAAGCGGTTCTTCAAGGCTGGAAACGATGATCTTCTGGTATGATTTAAGTTGTTGTCTTGTTATTCAGGTTGAATTGTGGGTCTGCCATCAGCTTTTTTCTTCTTTGTGTTCTCTTTGAGTCGTCTCATGTGATGGTTTTAATGTTTTCACAATAACAGTCCTAGAACTTCTGCAGGTCCTTAAATCACGCTGCCTCTCAAACATGATAGGGTAAAACATTCCGTCAAGGTTGGAATATGTCGGAAGTTTTTTAACCTTTTCATTTAATAAGATACACATATTTAGACACTTGTTGGCAGATTGTTGGCAGATTGACACTTATTTTTTCCTGTTTGATAAACTGATGTCCACAAGAGGAATTCGGTGTTTAATGCTGCGTTATGCTACCTTCAGAGTGAGACTCCGTGATCATTCTTTGTAATTTTTGTCAACACAGGTACTGGTAACGAAGGCTGAAGGAAAAGTTCGTGTTSAATTTGGGACAAACTTCAAAGAGCCTCTGGTCATGCGCTGGGCAGTTTCCAAAGACCACGMAAGAGAGTGGGCGGTATGTTTGTCTTCATATGTCTACTTCTGATCATGTTCAAGTTTTCTTTTCAAATTTATTTGAAAAGTCTCGTTATTCTCATAGGTATTCTTCAACTAGAATTATGCTTGTTTCTAGGAACAGAACCTGTTTGTACGTTGTGTCCATGGAGAGGATATCTGTTTGAAATCGACAACTACTAGAGGCTTAAGATGATCAAAAGATTCTGAGCTTAGCAAGTTTTGTTATCCAAGTTAGCTTGCATTTCCATATAGAGGAAGGTTATCTCAGTTGAAGAGGATGCTTCTGATTAGCGTAAATAACATCTGTTATTTTTTTCGTTGATGCAGCCTCCTCCGGATACTGTTGTGCCTGATGAATCTACGCCTCAAGGTGGAACATTTGATACTCAATTTCAGGGAGGCTTTGCTGGGGATGCTTCTCTTCAGGTACTTCTATTCCGCCATTATTCTCTCATTCTTCTTTGCCTTTCTGGACTGTCTCGTCCTCTTCAATTCTACAAATTTTTTTAACTGGTTTGAGTGCTGGTACAGGGTATCAAGATCGACCTTGGTGACAACAACTTCATTGGCTTGCCATTCGTTTTGCTCAGTGGGGGAAATTGGTATAAGGATAATGGATCAGACTATTATATCTCTGTACGACCCAAGGATAAGAAAGCGTTCAAGGTATTTTAATCACCAGTATAACATTGAGTTGTGCTCATCTATTGGCACGGAATTCAGTACTTTCATCAACAAAGTTCAGAAGGCAAACATCCAGTTTGCATCTATGTTTATAAGTTCTCGCTTTGCTAGTTTGGTTGGTTGTCTGAAATTTTGCATCACTTAGAAAATGATTTGATAGCTATCTATTTCCTCTCATACTCTTGTGTACGCCGCTCAGGCTGTTGGAGATGGGAACGGGACTGCCAAGGAGTTTCTGCAAGATGTTGCTAGTCAAGAAAGTGAAGCCGAACGATCCCTCATGCACAGGTGTGTGGTTGAATGTGTTGCCTGATCTGCTTTATTACAAGACTTGACGGATTGAACAGTTGTGAAACTCGGGCGAATGGAATTGAGCTTTGAGTTTACATATATTGTATTGCCATCACATTTCAGCTTTGAGATCACATTTCACATTTCAGCTTTGAGATCTTGAGATCTTTTGCTCATACATTTATGGTAATCTTTCACATATATCCATCACTCGGATGCTGCAGGTTTAGAATGCCGAGAGGAACTGGAGCTTCTATTGTGACGACTCCTACTTGGATTCTTTCTCTTTGATGCCAATTCTTTCTGAACTGTTAATTCTGTGTTTGTTTCACCTTGTGATTGTGGACTCCATTTTACAAATTTCCTATTCTGGTAGTTTCCAAACCTCAAAAAATGACCAAATAATCTGAATGCCTTAAGCCTGACCTTGGTATCATGGTGATCATTGTAGGCAAGTCGCCATATGGGAGACCTCAAAATTCACCCGATAAGTGGCTTGTCTGGTGCTTTACCTGTAAGTTTACTCATCGCAGAGTAAATCTCGCAGCATTGGATTACAATTGAGTTTGAAAACAGTTGCTTGACTGACTTTTGAATCGTGCATGACGTCGGACCATGTTCATCGCACTTGTCACCTGCATAATATTTTAGACACAGAAATCATCCTTCTGTTTTTGCTTTGCTGCTTTGCACTGTCGATCCAATTCCTCCACGTTTTAAGCCTTTAGCACGTTAACTTTGAACTAAAGTTAGATGTAGGATATATCACATAACATCTTTGACTATATTGTGGACCCTAGATTGACGATGTTTTCAGACAGTTAATGCCAATTACTGAGAAGTTGGAAGCCGAGATCTCTCCTTGAAGTTTGTTAGAAGTGTGCTATTCCTCTTAATTGACTTATGACTTTTCCAAACGTAGGAGCTTCTCCAATTCGTTCTGGAGCACGTTGAAGACAAGAACGTCACATCACTTCTTGAGGTATGCAATGTTCCCTTCACTAAAGTTTATGTAGTAACGTTTTAACAAGTAGTTGAATCTCCCATCGAGTTCGTATCATGTCTTTCATTCACGGTATTGGAGCTTATTTTTATTAATATCATCTATTGATTTTTAATAAATCAATTCTACAATCTTTGGATTCTATATTATTGGTTCCGTTCGCCTTCGTGCTACGAATATGTACACAAAACACTGGGAATCATGTTATGTTCTCACAAGTCACATAATATTTACTGCATTCCGGTATAAGGTGCATGATTAGCACTTTCGGAATATAGTTTTGGTATTTTGCATGTTTCTTGGTATTTTTTATATTTTGGTAGCCTACACATTGTCGTCTGATGATACACTTTACATGCTTYAGGGATTACTGGAAGCACGGAGAGAGTTGAGACCAACTCTTTTGAAACCTCATGACAGATTGCGAGATATCATCTTTCTGGACCTGGCATTAGACTCAACTGTACGAACAGCGGTTGAGCGTGGTCTGGAGTCACTCTCCAATTCAACACCATTGGTATTTATCYTTTTCATTTTATGTSTTGCAAACTGTGACGTKTTTGGATTAAGAGTTTCTTGCCAAAMCGATACATTAGTAATTCTTGCCAAATTTCTGATCCTTCCTTGTCTTCCAATCTTTTTTCTTATTAGAATAACTACATTATTAATYTCTTTTATTTAAAATATGTGCAGGACTTGGCTCATGTTATCAGCATGGTCGTCGAGAATCTGGCTTTATCAAGCAACAACAACGAAGAGCTTGTGTTCTGTTTGAAGGTAYGAATGGAGGTCTCATATGGGGAAYTAGTATGRCATCTGCCGTTGCCACAACTACTGCAGTCCAATTTGTGCTCATCTCCTATATTTTGAAATTTTGAATGTCAAAAACACTCAGAAATTTAATAACGTGAACCCATTATGTCCAAATCTCGTGAAATGTGCTCAGTGCATCTTCCCTCCTTGAGGACTTTCCAATGGTGACAAAAACGCTCTGTCACCACTGGTTGCGAAGATCTTCGCAGTCACAACACAAAACAAACACCTACCTAGTGTGTATATATTATTGTGATAGTATTCACCGACCATAGAAATGGTTCTTTTTATGTTTCTCAATTGCAAAGTTTCACATGTGGAGAATAAGATGCATAATAGGTGGCATATATTTGAAGAGATAGCTATCATCACTACATCTGMACTTACCATATTAAGCCTGCACTTATATCTTATATATTTGAGTATTAGAGAATTCTATTTCAATGCAGTGACGGTTACAGCAAACAGCACTAATAGATTCCACATTTTGACATCTATTTCTGAAACATTTGTGCAGGATTGGTATCATGTAATTGACTCTATCAAAAAGAAAAGTCATAACTGGGCTTTGAGAACCAAGGCTGTGCTTGATCGTACACGGCTTGCATTGCAAGACAAGGCTGAATACTATCAGAAAACTTTTCAGCCAACCGCGGAATATCTTGGAGCCTTGCTTGGAGTGGAAGAGTGGGCTGTAAGTTTATGAATATGCTTATGAGTAATGTTTTTTTTTTTTTTTGGGAGTATTGGTTGACAGTTCAAGTCAACGAGTGAAGCAGTGTGAAAATAATTTCTGCTCCACCTTTTTATTTGAGTGCCAAGTTACTGTGTTGATGTGTTACCCGTCAGGTTATACCTTCGTGTGCTTMGAGTCCATTTTGAACCCTTTTAATATATATTGAACCTGTCTCAACTGTTTTGGTGTGACGCAGGTTAACATTTTTACCGAAGAAATGATCCGATCAGGATCAGCAGCATCGTTGTCTCAATTGTTAAATAGGCTGGACCCAGTCATCCGGAAGGAGGCACATATGGGCAGGTAAGTAAACTTTACAAGGTGCTCTTATACATATCCTCTTATGTAATTTAAGCTGTTTTGCCAGGTTCTGGGATATCCTAGCAAACGCGTAGGCTTGTTCATCAAGCAATCAATCATCTTCCGGTCAGATTCTAATGGAGAAGACTTGGAGGGATACGCTGGAGCTGGTCTTTATGACAGGTTTGTATTCCTTCTGACGGTTGTCTCTTGGCACTTTTGCAGTTGAGTGCAACAGACGAGGTGAACGTAAAATTATTAATCCATCAAGTCTCACTTAAATCTGAGTTAACATTTTGTCGTTTTCATTACCCCAATTGCATTCTTACCAGTACGTATTTAAGCTCTCAGTTGTGATTTTAGTCTATTTGTCACGGACTTGGAACACACTCAAAGCTCCAAACTTGTGTTTTGGAATGCTGCAGTGTGCCTATGGATCTTGAGGAGGAAAGAGTGGTTGATTATTCCTCGGATCATTTAATCTTGGACGAAACTTTCCAAAAAACCGTTTTGACCAAGATAGCKGAGGCAGGCTACGCTGTTGAGAAGCTTTTAGGCTCAGCACAAGATATTGAAGGTGTGATCAAGGATGGCGAACTTTATATCGTTCAGACCAGGCCACAAATGTAGAATACTAAAGCCCTTAAGAAATTATTATTTCCTACTTATTTCTTCATAGTCGATCATATAGCAAAGTGATCATCAGGCTGCTTGGCACCACAGATGATACTTCAGAGAGCGTTTTGCAACAGTTGGATGTCTCCAACCGAGGAATTAATAGCGAGCTCACTGCTGCTCTTTGAGGAGATACAATTAGCAAAGTTTGGATGTTACAGACCATTACAGACCTAGATAAGAGTATGATGCCCATACTACGCCACATGAAAACGTGGTCAGTATGCCAGTGCTGCTACTGAAGGCCTTTTGACTACGTTATAATTACATGAGGCCAAAGTTCGCCCACTTACGTAAGTTCCAACTGTTCAGTGTGAATACAGCTCTTCTTTAGCTCGTGTGGAATGGGTTTTTATATAACCCACTTCACGCGAAACTGACGGAACGTCCTCCGCTGCCCCCGCCATTGAACATTCCTCTTGCTCTGGAACCAGCAGCAAGACTGATCGACTCACATTTTGTTTACAATGGCACGAAGCAGCTTGATACGATCTTTTCAGAATCATTGAAGATTCTACGGTTGCTGAGATTGATTTGTAGTTCAACGTCAATTTTACAGATTGAAAGGAAATCGATGTATTTCGCGATAGAGTGTTTGTKCAGTAATGTTCGTCTTTCTTGCAGAGACAGGTTGCCCACAGTTTGAACCAACCGATGAAGCACACTGAAAGTCCAAGAGTGGTGAGCAATAATATTGCAGCTCTGTTTGTTGTGTGTCTGCTGCAGAAATTGATAGTTTCTTGCGTTTCGCTATTGGGTTCTTGAGCTTCATGTCCTTGGGGTTCACTTCAAGGTCATACTTGCATTGAATCAATTTCGTACAGGTCTTTGGAACACGGTATCGATCAATCTCGCGTTACCAGCGCCACTCTTCATGTGACCTATTGGTATTATGTACCGTAGGTTAAACATCTGACTTCTTTTGTCGTACTTAATAACTTACAGCAATAAGTATCTCTTCTTGCAATATTCCCGTCTATGTGGAGGCAATCGCTCGGTGAAATGGTTTAGGGTTATGGTGAAACTTCGAGACCATTGACAACTGAGAATGTACAACAAAATTTTGAGAAACACACGCAGCAACTGACGATGGCGGAAAATTTCAAGGGTAGATCTGGGTCCCTTACCCTTCAGTGGAAGCTCCCCACAGATGTGCTAGCACGCACTGTCCTTTGAATAGTTTCTCTTACGCCCAAGAGTCTCTAATTATACATTCATTGCGTGCTACATAATGTTATTATTCAGCATTCTGATGATTGAGCAGTTTGTCTTCTTCAACCAATCTTTGTGAGTGAATATTCTGTCCTCTAATTCTTGAAGTAAAGATGACCCGGGCGAAAGTGAAAATCACGCCGCTGGGGAGGAGGATACAGTCCAGCAATCGGCAACGTTCCAGTGGGGGGCTCATCGAAAAGGGCTGCAAGGATCACGGAAGCTGGGACCGTGACGCCGAGAACTGTCCCCCGAACCTCGACTTTAATATGATCGAGGAAATCGCCAACGGAGTGGAGAAGATGATACTGTCGAAGGTACTTATTTACGGGTCTTCTCTAACAAATTGAGATACTGATTAGTAGTGATGCAGGCGTACAAGACCGTTAGTAGGAAGCCAAACATTGCTTCTTGTTCTTGGCAATGGTGTCCAAACTGGAAGACCTATCCTATTAGAGAACCCACTCCTCAGTTATGGTGATTTGAAAACGCTAGTTACACTACTCATTGGTAGGTTTACGTAAGAAGCTGCCTTAAATCGATTTCTGTAGATTTGGGCAGGCGTAATGCAGCCAGATTGTAGTTTATTAAAACAGTTTACTACCGGCAGTGTCGGGTCATTATGAACCTATTGTTTGGGATGCAGTGTGTACGTGTGTACCAGTCAATATGCATGGAAGGTGAGTCGATGCGTAACATTCGTACGGTATTCAATGATATATGATTGGCAGGACACTGGCGGAGGTTACTCCAGTGACGATCAATCCCAACAAGACGAATCTCTCGGTGATTCCACTCATGTTGATGAAATCGTGAGCACTTTGATGCACGAGATTCAAGCTTTGCAGTATGAGCTGACTGGGATAATGTCTCAGAATGGGAATCTCTGTGAAGAACCGAAGCCCAAAGTACTCATTTCTTCTCATTCCTTTCATTCTTTGCTGCTTTTCTGGCATCTCTTTCTTCAGGGGCCATGACATTTTCGTGTCTCACCATCTGGCTATTCATTTAGGTCTGGGAAAATCGAAGCTCTAGCTACGAAGAAACTAAGGACTAGATTTATGTTTGCAGAAGAGTGTCCAGAGGCAACCCTACGTCACAAACAAACCTACAACAAGGCCCTCCCCTCGGCTTCCAAGGGACCGGTATCCATATCCAAGACTCAGTGCAGCCTGACATGATTTCGTGAAGAGAATTCTTTTCTCATCATCAACAATGGTTGAACCGATTGGAGCGCAGCCGGGTAAGCAAACGCAAGCAGAGAGGTAAACAAGCCAAACAATTCACTTCACTGAAATGTGCAATTACTGCGGGGTACCACTATTTACAAAGACGGTACTTTTTCTACCACAGAAAAATCTACATGAATGGAAGAAGTCAAAAGCTTCTGAAGAAATCCAACATATTTAAAGAACTCTTGAAGAATTTGAAGAGTTCACAACCCACAGTAATTGCAGAGGTCAAGAAAGAAGTTTGGGTTGGCCATATATTTCGTTGCAGCAAACTGACAAATATTTTCGGGCAAAGAATCACTTCTTATTTATTCCTGCACTTGACTGAAACGACAATGAGGAATCCCTAGTTGACTGATCCATACTAGATGTATATTAATAATCATCTCCGAGATTTTGCTGACTCATAAAGTATCAATTCCAAATCCTTCACTCCAAAATATTGTAGAATGTAGCTGGCCTCTTTCGTGAAGAAGCGCCGAGTTCCTGCCAGGACAACAAAATATAGGTGAAAATGAATAACCTCAAAAAAACCTGCAGGCATTTCTCTATTAGTTGTTTTCTGATTCAAAACACAGAATAATTGATAATAAGGTTAAGCTATTAAGCATTTAACACAGGGGAAGCTGATGCTTCTAAAAAAAACCCGGTTAAATGCTTCGATCAGCACCCAAACCACCGGATCCCCCAAAGCCAAAATAGCGCTATAAGTTAACCTCTAACTGAACTAAAACTTTGGAATCTGGTAGCGAATCATAGTAACTTTCAAAATTGTCATTTATTTAATTCATTTTGTTACCTTTCTTAACTGATTTATTTAGACCCAAAACCACAAAAACCAGAGAGCCAAAATTATTCTTCAAACAATATACAGAGTATAAGCTAACCAAAGAAAGCCTACTTTCGAAATCAATACTCAGTCGGTAGTGACATACCGTAAATCCTTCTATTATTCAAAGCTGTAGGGTAGGCTTTTCTTTATTACAAGTGGTACACTTGTTACTGCCCTGAAAGTTCTTCAAATGATATGTTTGAATTCATAGATCTGGAAAGCGAGCCATTTTTGTCAATTTGGGAACCTACAGTAGGTCTGAAGGACTTTCTTGACTCAAGACACCAAAGTCAAACCCATACCTCCAATGCCATAGCRAGACGTAAGAGAGTGGCCTCTTGCCATGGTCGTCCAATTAGCTGCAACCCAACTGGCAATCCTTTGGAGTCATGACCCACCTGCAATTTCCACACAAGAAAAGTCAAGACAGGCTATCAATGTACGATTCTTAACTTCCCGCAACCAAGGTCGATTGTGTGAAAGTAAAGACTCCCTCGGTCTCAAAATAAGACCGGTGTTTCTTTTGCAAAATACAAAGGAAATACTGATCTTCTTTTGAGACAGAGGGAGGATTAAATAAGGTTCAGAAACAATGATGCTCATGTCGCCTGGAGTCACTCCCAGTGCCTTGCCCCAGTCGATATGGCCGAGTTGGTCTAAGGCGCCAGTTTCAGGTACTGGTCCGAAAGGGCGTGGGTTCGAATCCCACTGTCGACATTTTCACTTTTGCTATATTTTTTTTTTAGAGAATTCTATCACTCAATACGAGCGTTACAGCAGAAGGAAACCTAAAACACATACCGGTACACTTAAAAACCTCCGAATATAAGCATGTTTTACTTTTATTATTATTAGTCTGCTTGATTTTATTTGGGGTACTAGCTGGCATTTCAATGATAATTCCACCACCCACAAGCCTATTGGAAACCATATATATGAAAATACAATGTGTTTTCAAAGTGGTGATTAGAGGTGTATCCAAAATCRAGAATAGCTCTCATCTTCAGAGCAACGCATGTAATTAATTAGATGCAGAATGTAATGCATAGAACGTTCGGAATTCCTTAGTTCCCGGGAAGCATCAATTTTAGTGTGAATTATTATACTCACCGGGACACTGATAGCAGGCAGGCCAAGAAAGTTTGGGGCTGCAACAAATCGCATCAGATTGCCTGCACCCCACAAAAATAAAAATCACAAGCTTAAAATAATTGAAGGTGTAGCACAAATAACGAATGATTGTTACTCCTACCAAAAAATGAAAAGCTCTTGTTGATGAAAAGATCATATAAAATGTAAASTGGTCCTGAGGCACCATAAAAAAGAAAATTTGGAATAGAAAACCTTGTCTCACGTCGTCCTGAGTATTTCTTCATGGACATGGGGAAATGAAAAAGCACTTGCTTACCTATTGTCGACAGATCACTTTCGCCAACGGACAACGACGCAGGAGGGATCAGTGGTGCCGTTGTACTGCACAGAATTTGAATTGTGAGTTTCAATGATTAAAAAAATAAAAAGTGTGGTAACTAGATTTGAGGAAACTTCATTCATTGAAATTGACAAGTGGAATCTTGTAATGCTCACCCAGTGGTTGGAGTTACAATAACGTCCACATTCTCGAARGCTTGCATGTGGAAGTACATCGCTCGACGTCTACAAGACAAGCCCCAGAAAACGAGTCCATTAAGGATATTACACTAGCACTTCACCCACCTTCTAAAACTTTGCCAGGTGTTTGATTTGCCACCGTGGCTATAACCAACACAGACAACAATTAACCCCAAAAGGGCCTAAACGTCTAGCTCCTTTAACCCTGAATTATATTGGGAACTTTTGTGCAATTTTGCTTATATCTTTGTACAAATATATTGATTACCCCATTCCCATCAAATTGATCGCAAAGAAAGCTTGGCTTATAATGATTCCAATGTTACTTTGGATGAACAAGTTATTTGGACAAAAGATTGGTCAGAAGCACTCAGTTCATCATCCAAAATATCGGCAGTCTTGAGGATAAGTGATATGGAGACTTCTGGGTACAGTTTTATTTTGTTTATTTATTTATATGGACATCGAACATGCAATGTTCGTCACTGATTCTGATTCAGAATCAGGTGATATAAGATTTGGCCTCTCTGAATTACATTTCACTCAATAATAATAATCAACTGCATTGGTCAATTTCAAACCATGAACCTCTGGACCTGCAGGGTAGAGCAAGTAAACTGGAAAAAAATGAGGAAATGAAATTAGTTAGCCCAAACCTGATTTTCTGGGCACCAATGAAGTCTGTMGATGAGAATTCCTTCATGAGACTGAGCGACCCTCGAACGTCCAAGCTGAGTTTTTCCAATCTGGAATAAAATGGAAACAATTGAATTTAAGCAGTCAGCAACCAGAACCTATTGTAAAGCAAGGGCAAKTACAACCATTGTTGTAAAGCAACGAAGTAACGAATTGAGCCAAATGGGTGGATGCAGCAAAAGGTCAGGCCAGAGAACGGTACGCACAACTTTTTGTCAAAGCCCGCCAACCCAACTGCAAATTCGGAGCCCACAGTCGCAAGATGCCCGATCCTTAATTCATCCAGCTCAGGCAATGTAATTTCTTTCGTCTGCCATCACCAAGTCGTGAATTGCAACCTCAAAGCTATAAAACTCGTAGATTTGAGAGCTCTCGGCACTTAAATGTCACAACTTTGGCACTGTGAAACACTTCATTTGACAATAATGACCATGATTTAGTACACATACCTCAGTCCCAAATTCCTCCAGGAGAAGTTTCAGGCTTTTGTTGCAGACCTCAGCCACCTCCTTATCAAATGTAGATTGGAACCACTGCTCCATGATTTCATACAAAATTAGAAGACGTGGAGAAAATCGTGGAAGGAAGCAGGACACTTCCCACGAAATCASGAGCAAACTGTCCGCCAAAGTTCGGAAAAATGAATTGAAGATAAGAAGCATAAGACATCCTTACATCTGAGTATTTTCCGAGTTTCAAGGAACCCAGCGTAGCTTGAGAACCTGGATTGAGATCCGGCACGCATGGGGGCAGCTGAAAGACCATCAGAATATTCAACAGTAAGATAGAGTATAGCAAAACTGTCAAAAATCAAACTGCCACATATGATATAATGCTTAAAGTCACAAATAGTATCCTCTACACCCAAAAAATTTATCATAGATTACAAGACAATCATGCACAAGCACAGCCTAAATCAGATCCAGCAGATCACATTAAACAACCATGGATACTGCTATGATGGCCAAGTCAGCATTTGGTGAGAGGTGATACTCACCGGCCAACTGTGAAGCTTGTCAGCAGGGTGTGTTCCGAGCATTGCTGAATATCTGCAGGCAAAATTAAATGTTTCCCACATAAACCACATTTTGTTGCATTCTGTTGTGCATAGAGAGAAACGTTTGCTATGGAGAGCTCTCAAATGCTACTCAACCAAATTCTTTGATTGTTTCAAGAGGTCATTTCATCTTGTTCATGATGAAAAAGMAAATTGCACAGCTCCTAATGCTGGTTACTTACACAAGCAATGCATCTTCTGTGCTTGCTGCAATGGGACCACAGGACTCCATGGACCATCCCACACAAAACAACCTGCCAATTCAATTGACGCATAGTTAGAGCATATGCGATCAGAGAAATCAGAGAGGGAACTAAGTCTTCAATACAAGACAAGCAGCGGTACAAATTATCACGACGTCGAAATACAAACATCTGGAAACCATTTTGGTGCAAGCGACAAGGATTAATCATCTTAACTTGAAAATAAATAAAGATACCAAAGTACYCGTACCCTTCATTTGTTATCCGTCCAAAAGTTGGCTTCAAGCCAACAATTCCACACAAAGCTGAAGGTATCCTAATCGATCCTGTTTCACATTAAATGATCCCCATTCAGTGGTACCCATGTTCATCTTGAAATACCGAAGACTCTTTTCCTTGCACAGTTAAAAGTTACAATAAGAATTGAAAGAAAGAATCTACGGAAACATTGAAGCCTCGATGCAGATAAACGATCGAAGTTGTTTGGGTCATTCAGCAAAACTTCACCACGGAAATCCTAATTCCTAGGTAAGTCTCATGAACCTTAGATCTGGCCTCCATGCTCACCTCCAACATCAGTACCYACGGCAACGGGACACAACCCGGATGAAACAATTGCACCAGGACCAGATGAAGAACCTCCAGTATACCGTTTCTCATCATGGGGATTTCTTGCTGTCCTGTTTCACCARATCTCAAAGGAACTCAATAGGCATTGGAGAAACAACGGACCAAAATTTCAAAATTTCAAATTGATAAAATGCATAAACTGAAGGCAGCGCACTCAGTATGGACCAGCCCTTTTGAGAATTTTTTTTGAGAAAGTGCCAGGGATGGCGATCTCTTAAAATTCGGTGAAGCATTGTATTTCTACATCCATCCATCTTTAGGACCCAAAAACACTTTTCAATCATAATTATGCACTTTTTCATCCAGATTTGGCGATTTCATCTACATTTTGAATATATTTTGAATAGAAATGTAAATTTGGCAATCTGCAGACCAATTGACAAGAGAACAAGGAGGATATACGTGGGACCAGTCGAAAATAACGAAGAGTGAATACCCATGATGAGGATTATTGCCCGTGATTCCCATGCCAAATTCATGCATCACTGCCTTGCCAATGAGCATCATACCACAGCTTCGCAGTCTTGCAACCGACACAGCATCTGCTTTCACTTCTCTCACTTTAGGAAGCCAGGTCGATCCAGCTGGGGAATCATGGCAAGTCGACACGTAATAATGAGAAAATGCATAGAGAGGAGTCCAAAGCAGAAGTTGATTGCCAACTCTAGTTCACTTCCAAGCATGCTATATGAGAAATCTAGATATCCGGATAGAAGTCTAAGCGTAGTGCACAATCAATTCATGATCTATATAATCAACACAAACGACCTAGAGAAAATAAAGTAATAACATGCATGCAAAAGGTTGGTAATCATGTGCTAGAACCAATTCAAGCCATGAAAATGTGCAGAATTATAGGACGAGCTGTGCGTTGCATCACACCTGTGCTTGGATGCGGAAGGCAGTCTATGTCATCCTTGACAGCCAAGGGTACACCATCAAGCACAGACAGCGTCTTCCCTGCAAAACGAGGTGACGATGGAAGCCAATGAATTCCACTTCTATTCGAAAATCTTCTCTTGTTCCTTCTTTTCCTTTGCTCACCTCCATCATTATTCCAAAGTAGACAAAGCAAAGGCTAAAAACTGATGTCTACGTTTATTTAGTGTAAAATGACTTACCATTCTTGTAACGTTCGGTGGACTCAGCCGCTTGCTTAAGCACATCCTCAGGGAGAAAAGAAATGAAGTATACCAGTGAAGTAGACCCWCGATTCCTTTGCTTTGCCTTCTCAACAGCATCAATTATGCGCTCCGCTACCTAAAACATTGAAGATGTTAAAGTCAGATACTGTGCCCAGAAAATACYAAGGATGCTACGAGAAAACTTGTGTGAGTGTGTGTGTGTGTGTGTGGTGGTGTGGTGGGTGGGTGGCTCTAAGAAAGGATCGCGCTCTCTTTAACGATATGCAACAAAGCTCTAAACTCAAATTCGAAATGGCTCACCTGAGTTGGTGTTACACGACCSGTCGTATAAGCCTCCACGTAATCTCGAATTTTCCAGTAAAGAAAGGGACTTGMCTTCTGCAAAATAAAGAAGAGGATACTAAAACCATTAGGACCTGTTTGATCCTGTCTCCTGTACAAACCTTTTATCAACAGCAACTCATCTCTTCCAATACACTTAGTTGGCCGTCAATTGGCATGAGGTGCAAGCAGTCATGACTTGGTTAAAGATCGATGGCCATTCATATTTGAATGGAAATTAGGGCTGTCTTATGTCACTTATTCAATAACGGTCTACATGACCTCTACAGAACAGATTGGATAACAAATCATCCAATACATTAAGTAAGGAAACAATTAGATCTCCAGAGAGTTCGACTCTTGGAATACCCAAAGTGATCTCTCCAATGAGCTCTATTAATTAACCTCCCCATGAAAGCACACTCCTACCTATCGGTTAGAGGCCTAAAGTGAAAGGAAGAGAATCCGCAACCTCAGATACTGTTGAAGGCAGGCATTCTAGAGCATATGCCACTCTCTCCGCAGGCTCACTCCCCTCCAAAAATTGCTTCACAGCTACTTCAGAAGCTTCTGTTGCAATTCAGCGCAAGACATCAATGTAGGCATTGCAATGATCAACATAAAGAAGGAACTATTTCAAAAAGCATCAAAGCGSACGACATCTGTATAACTAGATTCTTGAACAAACCATCACCACAAAGAGAAAACCCTTTAAGGACTTACGGTTGGCAGGATACTCTGGTAGGTACATGGGTACATCAGGAATGATAATTTCACGCAAAAACTGCAAGAAAAAAAAATTGAAATGGCCGTAAGTGATTAGAAACTAATCAAAACATTCCGAAATGGCTCACATAAATTAAGGAATATAATGCTGCGTAAGAGTTCTTGAAATGACCTAATTCTAATTTCTGTTAACAGGGTTTCTATTAACTTTCTAAAAACTCTGTGAACAGAGATAAGCAGCAAAAGAGAAAGTCATCATAAACAAAGGCATGGACACCCATAACCAACACTGCCCAAAATGTGATACCAGCATTTGAACTAAACAGCCTATCTAAAACCAAAATATTGATTGCACAAGATGTACACAATCAAAACATGAGAGTCCATGAGAGCCTACAATTGGTTTAAGTACACCTAGAACCTAGAGACCTAGAACCTAGAGACAGTACTTTGAAAATTCATAACTTTGAAAATTCATAACTTATTCATACGGTGTCCAAACAATGCATGATAAAGTGCGTTGGAATCCTCTTTCTGTTGCCAATAAGATCCAATCAAAATCATCTATGTTTAGTAATCATAAAAATATACTAAGTTGTACCTACTGACGAATACAGGTGCAAAYACCTAAATCTACTCTATCACTAATATTTTAATAACCTCCATTGCCAAGATTGTCYAAGAATGTTCAAGAAGTTCCCTCTCAGAGAAACTGCGTGTAGGCACCTGTGGAATGTTGTTCATCCTCAGCAAATTYGATTTTATCAACCCACCCAGMAGGAASGAATTCTGAGTCCAAACGAACAACCGGAGCTGCCATCCAGTAAGCTTCGGAGCTGYCCACAATCCACCACCATGTCACAAATACAGACCGAATACTGCTCTAAACAAGTGCACTCCAACACTCTTAAACCCCGTCTCCAATCCCAACTCGGTAGACTCAAATACAAGAAGAAATTCAAGTCTTCAAGGGAATAGAAAGATCTGCGTACCTACGACATCACTGATCTTGAACTTCACTTCGCTTCCGAGAACCTCCTCCACTGGTAACATCGTCTTTTGAGCCATAACTCGAGACTGTTCACCCCCAACAAAACCCTTAGCGCATTCTCTGAAACAGAAAACTGGGGTTCAAGGCAAAATTCTTAAAGAAGTGAAATTCAAAAATCCAATCGTTAAACAGTGCAGTTCTAACAASATAGACGAGAATCATACWAACATGTAAGTTACCTGCTACCCTTAAAGAAAKACCGCCACTCACACGGAAGTATACTGAAATCACGCCTTCTTTCAAATGGGAGCAAGCGAAAGAACGTCAAAAGAAAAGGTTCCAAGGAAATCAGAAGRGAAGCATATGAAGACATGTMAGCTTACCAACTGTGAACCCACCAACAAAAGTCGCGAAATCAGCTGAAGCTTGTGTCGATTGAGAGTAGGCAGACACAAACTTCGAAGTAACTTTTAGTTTGGGCAAGGAAAGTCATTACTCTAGTCTCTGTTTGGTAGTGACGGCTGAGACTGGTGGGCGCCATATTAAATTTTCAACTGTGTTAAGTGTCTCATTGATAGCATTCCAGCGACTCGTGAGGAAATTCTTGGGTGGGTGGGAATAATTTACTCTACGTGAAGGTCACATTCGGCATAAATTAAGTCATTTTTGCATAAAAGTGCCACATGTCATCTTGAGGATGGTGTGAAGTGGCATTGGCTTGGAGAATCTATCATTTAAATCAGGCTGTTTGTTTGTTTGTTTGTTACGTTGAGATCTCCCGGACCGTGCGTCCGCCGGTGGCGTGCTTGGTACTGTCGGAAAGCCCTCGGCGAGGAGGGGTGCACGGGCTTGGTTTCGTGGCGTTCCGAACAACGGGGTGAAAGTTATTGAATTTTGAAGTTATTAATGCATCCAAAAATTAGAAAATTACTTTTACTTTTCTTTTGCCTGTGGCAACGGCATAGGGCACACTAGTTTGGCATGAAAATTTGGTTTCGGCACCTAGTTGCGCGACATTAAATCGTGCATACCAAAGTGGGCCCACCTACCTAGCTTATTAGAATCCCCAGCCTAGCCCACAGGACTCGGCCAAGTACACGGGTGGCAAGACCATAACTCTGCAGGACAACAAATCAAATGAAATTGTGGAAGATGACCACCCCGCCATCCTACGCAAGGCAATGGTTTCAAGGTTTAAGCAAGCGGATTAGGGGTTTAGGTTATTCTTTAAACTACAAACTAATTTACGTATCCAACATTGTTTAAATTTACCTCCTACCACTCCATGTGTATACAGAGAGTTTCCACTTCAATTCAAAACACAAATCACAAATCACAAAAAGTTGAATTAATTTTTTTGAATTTTATTAAAAACAACTTGTTGTGGTGCAATTCAAACAACATTGATATTTCAAAGTTCATGTAGGATTTATAAAGTTCCACAAAATACAAATGGACATGTAAAGGTTTGAGAGTTAGAGAACACAAACGGACACTTAAGGGTTTTAGTATTACATAMTACAAATGGACACATATGTGTATTAGGGTTACAGAACACAAATACATACTTAAGTGATTTAGAGTTATCAAAAAATTTATTTGGAGGGGAGACGTATTGGTTACATGTCCTACATGAACTTTAAAATATGTTGTTTGAATTGCACCACAACAAGTTGTTTCTAATAAAACTTGAAAAAATTATTTCAACTTTTTGTGATTTGTGATTTGTGATTTGTATTATGTGATTTGTGACTTGTGATTTGTGTTTTGAATTGAAGAGACAACTTTTTATATACACATGGAGTGGTAAGAGGTAAGACAAACATGTGGGATACATAAATTAGTTCATAGTTTAAAAAATAACCTAAAATCCTAATCCGTCAAACCCAACCCTAAAAACGCCGATCTGAGCAAGGCGGCAGTGGTTGTCTTCTTCAGCAATTTTGTTGGAGTCATTGTCTTGTAGCATTACAATCATGCAAGTTCGTGGTCTTGTAGAGTCATGGTCTTGCCACCCGTGTATTTGGCTAGAGCCCATAGGCCAGGGCGGGGATTTTGATAGGCCGGATAGGTAGGGCCCACTTTGATATGCATGATTTAACGTCACACCACCTAATTTCCAAATCAAACCTTCTTGTAGGGTATTGAACAAGGCAAAAGTTAACAATAATACTAAATGACTTGATGTAGAATATTTTGTAGTTGGCATTTGGCAAACTCTTCACCTTGAATCATTCAAGAATAAAACATTCATCTAGTAGGTGGATGATGAATGTTGTAAAATATTCACTTTGTACATTTAATGAGGGGAGTCTCACTAGGAACTAAACCCTAAACCCTTCAACAACCTCCCTCAAATCTAAACAATGCTCTACACTCGACAAAAATTGCAAAATGTTGACAAACAAAATAGGATAAAAAAGAGAACTTAGAAGAACTAACACCAAGTCCCTAATCCTAGACTAGTAGCTAGTGCACATGCCTTGAGCCAACCCACATGCCCTATTATTGCCCCGCCATCCGCTTGGAAATGTGGCGTGGCGTGATTGGGTGTGCCAAAATTCCTACGGGCTTATAGACCTCTCCCATGTACTTGCACCAAAATCCATGCTACATCATAGTGCCATATTGTAGGTGAAATTCAAGAGCTCAGTTTGTTGGAGCCAAAATTGAGCTTGGAGAATTTTTCAAAGTTTTGAGTGCATCATTCTAGTTTCTCCTCTCTCTTTTAAGAAATTCAAAGTATTTCATATTTGAGTTATTTGTAAAGTCCCCCCACTTTGGGCATGACTTTTTTTGAAGTTGAGAAAGCAACTATAGTAGAAGCGTCAAACTTTTTTGCAAGATACTTACACCACACGACTTCAAAAGTGGGGCCAAATTTTTTTAGGCACCATTTTGATGGAAAAATAAGTTTCATACCCACTTTTATTTTGACTTTTTTAACTCAATTGGCTTTTTCACAAAACTCATAGGTTTAAACCCCGGTTTAGTGTACCTTACAAATAACTCAATTATTCCCCAAAAAATTAAAATTTCTACAAATTCTTTTAGGCAGGTTTGCCTATCCGCCAACGTGACTCTAGCTTGTTCCATCAAAGTGTCCATCATCATGCATTGGAACGCATTTGGATTCAAGTCAGACACAAAAAAAATTTAGAGCGGCTTGTTTGTTTACTGGATGGCTTGGCCATAGATAGCTAAGTAGTTTGATAGAGAAACCATCCAAAAAAAAGAAAAAATTCTCAAGATCTCATCGGACGTTGGGGTTTAATCTTGAAGTTTTGACCATCTAGTGTCCATGTAGACATGATGCAAATCTAAAAACTTTGTCTATATATATGCCTTCAACTTTGAATAATAAGTATCAAAAAACTTCATTCACTTTTAGTGGCAAAATGCCAGCAAACAATGTAATGGCCAATAGTATTCAATTGCAAGCCTAATGATGCATAAGAAATCTCTGCAATGCAAACTCAATTGCAATCCCCCTATGAATTGCAAACCTTAACTTCTAAAGGACCATTGTCCTTTTGTAAGACAAAATGGATTTTAGGTAGGTTCCTGTGATCTCRATTTGGATAATCTTTATGAAACTTTCTCAAAAGATAGAAGAACTAATAAGCTTCATAGGAATATAATTTTTATTTAAATTGGTGTCGAGGAGCAAAAGTTATACCACAAAATCTCCAACTGAATTTGACTGGCAACAAAAAAATTTGCAAAAAGTCAAAATTCAATTTTTGAATTTTTTTTAAATGATATATTTTTGTCTACATATAAATCTTTGATTCTTCCTATTTGAACTAATAATGAGAAAGTTATGAACAATCTTGTTTTTAGGCAATCTAAACATCTTCTTGAAAAATAACTTATAGGATTCATTTCTAAATGCAATTCTCACGATTTTTCAAAAAAAATTGTTGGACAAGGTTATGTTTACTTGCTAGAACAATCTCACCATGGGGATTATCGTATTTCAATCCCATCTTAGAGCTAAATAAACCACTTAGATTTATTTTAATCTTGGACCTACTTCTACTTAACAATTTTTTAAAGAGTGGAAATCAAGTGCCTTCTATGAAAATTGTTTAATTAGACTCTCAACTCAATTTTAAGTGCCATTTTTTCTCCGGCGAAGGTGAAGAAATGGCACTTTTGAGGCTTTTCTCAAGGAATTTGTGATGCTTCGTTCCTTTGATGCCAACACTCAAGCGCTCAAGCTACAATTTGTTTGAGTCATTTCGGGCAATAAAATCTTGTGTATCAAGCAGATTGGGCCCTGTTTTGTGTACAATTACCACATCTAGCTCGACACGTAAATTGATTATCAAATTTTGATTCCATGCTTGTCATGCTAAAAAGGGGGGTCACACCTCCTCCATGCACAACGGCTCCCCATTGGCTCCTTGTTTCTCTCACCAACTTCTCAATAGCCCTTTTTTTGGGGCGAAATGGAGCCAGAAAGCACCATTTCACAGTGAAAATCCTTTTTTTGCCAAAAAACAGTAATCTTTTTTTGCCTGGAAAGTTTCAATCCAATTTAAAATATGGATGAAATTGTCAATTTTGGATGAAAAAGTGTATGGATTTGATTGAAAAGTGTTTTATGGTACAAAAGATGGATGTACGAAGAAATAAAATGCTTCACCAAATTTTAAGTGATTGCCATCCTGACACTTTTTCAAAAACCAAAAAAGAAGGACAGCTTCTCACTCATCGAGAAAATTGAATTCTCCAAGAAGGTGTGACTACCCTATTTTGTTCTTCCATCTACAAGCGCTGAGACTGAGACAAGTGCCGAGATCGAATTACGAGACTGACACTACCCGCTCCAAAACCGCGAGCGGTAGCGTCAGCCCCAGCGTCCGTCCAGCGTCTGGCCACGGCAGGGCCTAAGCGGCACCCGAGGGCCAAGCCGGACGGACGCTGGGCGGGACGTCTGGCCGGACGTTTGGCCGGACGTTTGGCCAAACGTCTGGCCACGGCAAGGCCTAAGCGGCGCCCGAGGGCGAAGCTCGTCTCCTTCTTCCCAAGGCACGGTGCAACGAGCAACGACGGGAGGACGGTCAAGGGTTCTCGCTTGCAGCGCGGTGAGCCGACGAGCGCAAGTCGTGCCAAAATTTCGCCTCCGCGGCCTTACGCTCCTGTGGCGCGCGCAAGCGCAAGCGCGTCGCGTTTCGAATGCGGCTTTGAAGAATCTGCAAGTCGGTACGAGATTGTGCGRCCGCCAATATTTTGGCCACTTGTTGTCTTCGCGTCGGTGCTGTTCGGCCGCTGGGGTTTCGATTCGTAGCGCCTTCGCCAACATCGTGTCTTCTTCGTCGGAAAGTTTCGACTCCGGGGAGGTCCCGCGTTGGCGCCGTCGTCGTTCGTACTCTGGCAGATCGGAGTGAGCCTTCCCGAGTTGTGGTACGTCGTTGGCATGTCTTGCTAGGGTCATCTTTTTTTATAGTTTCTTTGCAGTTGCGGTTTTGCCGTTTGGTTCAGGGTGCCAGCAACGAAATTGTGCACTCGATTGTGCTCGCGGCGGTCTTCTGTCAATGCGGAGGCGGGCGTGACGGAATTGAATATGCCTGGCATGGGAGTCRCAGAGTTGTCTCATGGCGGGGAAGTCTGACGAGGCTGTGTGTCGTGGTTGAATCAGGGGCGGAGCGGGATGATTGAAGAGGAGGGCGACGCCGAGGGGCGAGACTTTGCCGGTGTGTGCTCTTTCTCTTGGCTTCCGTAGATTGTATCGCTTCTTTAAAAGTGCTTTTTAGGTTTGGGAGTATCGGGCGTTKGTTTCATCGATCTTGCGGATTGAATTCGAGAGCTGATGATGTACATTCTTTGGGAGGAATGCAGCGGGCGCGTGGGGCGGGACGCAGCCCGCCGAGAGCGGCGAGGCGAAGGATCTGCGCGGCAACAGCAACAGCCTGGCGGCTACTGGGAAGCGTGGCAGCATACGTCGGATCCAGCAGCGCGGCAACTGGACGGAGGAGAACATGAAGGAGGCGATCAAGGAGGTGAAGAAGGGGACGTCGTCCATCGGCAAGATCGGGGAGAAGTACGGCATCCCGGAGTCGTCCATCCGCGACTGGCTGACGGGGAAGACATCTTCGAAGAAGAAGGGCCCGCGCACCGTGCTTTCCAAGGAGGAGGAGGACTCTATGGTGGAATGGTGCCTGGACATGCAGCGCAACGGGCACTCCATCACGTTCTACATGCTGCGGCGGAAGGTGGCGGACGTTTGTCAGGGGCGGGAGACGCCGTTCCGGAACGGCGTGCCCGGCAAGAGCTGGATGGACTGGTTCCGCAAGCGCCACCCGACGGTCATGATCGAGGCCGCACACTCGCTCAAGGGCAAGAAGAGGAACGACACGCCGAGGGGGCGAGCTCTCCTAGGTCAGCAACTCCTACAACCCTGTCCCACGCCTGCCTTTAAGGACTGTTGGTAGCATTGGATGTTTTCTGTATTTGTAGGTACTTCTGGCAACCCCTGTTATTTATTTTTATTGGGTCTTACATTTGCTGCTATAAGTTACGGCCAAGAACTTCTTTTAGGGTGTGGCGTGAACGWGTGGCAAGTTTTGAATCAATYACCGCRCTTTTCAATCGGTTGCCACCCGGGATCATGTACGGGTCTTTTTATGGTAATGGAAGCCAATGGTCGGAGGCCTTTTTGTTCTTCCTGGATTGTTTCATGATATGTCATACCGTTGGCGACATCTCGCTGAGAGAGTCGTGCGTGAGATGGTAGTCGTGTGCTGGTCCGGGGGAGGTTGGAGGCATTACGTTGGAGAGCTCTGAAGACTTCTGGCTTGAGCAATTTGGATGGGTTGATCCGAACGGTTCCCGTGTGATTGCTTGGTAGTGTCTGAGGGCACGGACAACTTGTAGTCTTACGTGTAGTTCTTTGGTCTGCAATTGAGTGAGCAATGAGTTTGAATATGTTAGGCTTTGCCAGGGTTCATTATCTGTGTCCTTCTCCTCCCGCAGTTCATCAGGAACCGTGTCCTTCCTGGGACGGGTCGTGGAGCGATATGTTCCCAACTCAATCGCATGCAATGAGTATTTGTGAGTTGGTTGGAGGTGAGGGTGACCTAATGAACCATGACGAAATGTGCAGATGGCTTGATTGGAAGGGAAGAGGACGATGGCACAAAGAGAGATCTATTCGGGGCTACGGGGAGCGAGCCATCACCAATGGAATCTCAGGATACTCGGGATATCGTACTTCAGGTGCGTAAGTAGTTTGGTCRGTTGGGACTTGGAACCGAGGAATAGTTGCATTTTGCGAAGGGGAGGATGTGTAGTGAAGACCCTGTGAGGTGAGCTGTTTTTAGGGTGAAGAGGGATGGATGCTGCATGATTTCGGTAAACTGGTGGAGTGATTGTGGTGAAGCGACAGTGGCGGAGCCTAATGTCTTTAGGCAGGATGTGGACGTGGGTGCTTTAGTGGAAATTCTTAAAGTTTGCAGGGTATTTGAAGGCGAAAGTCCATTACGTAGATCCGTTATATTTATTGCTTTTTGTAAGCTGGGAACACGGAATGAATTGTTTTGATGTAATTAGAGAATATTTGTCTGATCCAGGTGCTTTGTTSTGGAACAGTTGATGCAGCAGGAGCCTCACATGGACGCTCAACTGGCGAACCAGATGCAGTCAGGGATGTCGGGTCAGATGCAGAATCACTTGGCCCCCCAAATGTCATCTCAGCTTGCGCCTCCTCCTCGGCCGATGGAGACGGTGAATCAGGCGGAAAGCACACCTGCTGGGTATGAGCCATGGAAAGGTGACTCTTTCATTCCGTACTTTTTCCAGCATAGGAGATGATGGTGAATTTCACTTTCACGCGACAGTGTGTTCGTGGCTTGAGGTCATGGAAATGATCAAGTAGAATTCGATTGATTTCTATAGGACGATTGATTGTTGTTGGTTTAGCGGGCTTGCTTGAAGAAGTCAGCTTTGATGGGTGGCCGAGTGATCTTTTTCCGATGCTCGGGTGTGGATATTTTATTCTTTATTTTCCCTGACAGGCCAAGATCGTGGAAATCACGAGCAAGATCGTGATGGGGCTGGTGGAACGAGCTTCGACAGCGAGGATAGTGGTAGCTTTCCTTCCAGTGACTCCAATCCTGGAGGCAGGTGCGTACTGCTAAGCAGTTGGCTGTACTCAACTGCAAAATATGGGTGTTCTGCTTTGGACTGCAAGAATGTTTGACGTTGTGAGAGTAATTAGGTGGACGACCTGTTATAGAAATTAGWGTGATGTTCATGGAKRACGCAGACTGGGATCTTGATGCTTGCGAAGTTTATGTTCTTGTCGTCTCTGTGCTATTGAGTGGAAGGAACGGTGTGAGTGAGGTGCAGTGTGAATGATTTTGACGRGTGTGTTTTCTGTTTGTATGCTTCGGTCGTGGTACTGGAATGGTGATGTTTGTTTGAGGTTATGTCCTGAATTTTGGATCCTGAAGGTGGACGGATTTCTTGGACGGGATGGCCGGACTGGAGCGCGCGATCAGAGAAAGCGAGGACCGGAAAGACCGTCGACTGGAGCGGCAGCTGGAAGCCAACGAACGCGTCGCCGCCAGTTTGATCGGGGCTCTGGGCCAAGTGTCGGAGTGTTTGCGAAGCATCGGCTCAAGAGGATTGGGAGGTGGTGATTTGGGGGGAGCGGTGAGCGCTCTGGGAAATTTGGGTGGGCTGAGCGCGGAGCTGAGTGCTGGTCTAGGGGATCAGCAGCAGACATGAAGTGCGGGGTGGTCGAGGCTTGGCCATGGACTTGGGGTAACTTATGAGAAGAGTTCGCTGCTCTGCTGGATGATGTGATTTGTACAGTACGGAAGACGTCTCGAAGGCAGTCTACATAGACTGCCTCGGGTGGTATCATCCGAGTCTGGGTATAATTCGGCAGGTTGTATAGTGGTAGGTAGAAGTGTATCGAATACGGTTGTTTTTTGGTTCGCCAGTGATGACGTTACTTTGTAAGACTCTGAGTTTACCTGCCAAAACGATATTTAATGTTTAGAAGCTATACCTGAGGATCTAGGGATGAGTTTTTTTCTATTTCTTTACGCTGAAATTGGTCTTGCTATTTCCACTGCTGCTCATATTTATGTGGTACTAGTCTCTTCGGGAGTCACATGATCGTGTTTCTGGTAATTGTGTGCTTCTAGTTGTGATGGTGCGGTCATCRCCTGGCTTTCGTTAAATTAGAGTACACATCTGATTTCATGCTTGGGACCCCATTGCGTGGGGTTGGTAACTCACCACTGCCTATGCCAGGTTGTGCTAGACTTCCTTCTCAAGAGGTTCGCTCATCTCTGCGCTACCGCATGTTTTTGAACTGCCTTTACCATATGAAAACGTTTGATCTACCAAAATCCCCAATAACAACTGACCTTTATAAATTGAATCAAATAGTTATCGAAATTCATGTTGATAAAGTTTTATTTAGAAATGAGGTCTAGAAAAAAAAAAAACTCTTCTTATTTTCACAGACCCTCGTCTACACCAACCACACCTATATTTCCAAATTCATATGTAGACACCTCTTCCTTAAATTACACCTAACTTGCCTCAAATATTATGCCAATAAAGAACCACCTCAATAATTCTTATTAACCTGTAAAGTTCTTTCATGTTGAGGCCCAAAATATTTCAAAATATTAGTCTCTAGGGTAAGGCTAAAATCTTCATCTATGTTTATTTCTAAAATCTTCATCTATGTTTATTTCTAAAATCTTCATCTATGTTTATTTCTAAAATCTTCATCTATACTTCTATCAGTTCAAATACCTATAAGATAGAATAGTACTTGACTCCCTCTCAAGCTTGCCTATTGCACTCTCTCAAGCTTTAAATATTTAACCCTCACAAGAACACGAAAAGTATAAGCAACTCTCAATAAAACACAACCACAACAATCATGGATGAATATATATTTCTCAAAAAAAAGAGATAAGAAGAGATTAGATGAGATAAGATAACCAAATGAAAAAAGCCAAGCCCTCTAAGTACCCATGAAAAGGACTCATGGTTACAAACATTATGGCATGTATCTTTCTACCAATGAATCCTACAGTCCTCAACCTTCTAGTCCTCAACCTTCTGCTACCATCCAACGAGCCTAATTAACTTTTTTTTAACCAACATAGATGTAGTAAGATGTCTAACTTTAAACTAGTAAACGGACCACATCATGGTAGTGTGCCACCATCAAACCTTCAATGAGAAAATACAAAAAACATCAAAAAATTTCAAACTCAAGGCACGGTTCAAACTTCTCCGTCCACATTGTGCTGCGGTGAGAATCACAACTTGGTATGCCCTACTCCTAAATGGACTCTACGAGCACTATTGTGAAATGTGCTTCGGAGACGGACCCACTTTTTTACCAACCCAGCCCATATGCAAGGGAGGGGTGGCCATTCTCTTAGCAGAGCAATAAATCGTGCCAACAAATTGGGCTCCACAAGATAATGTTTGAGGGTAAAAGTAAATAAAAAAAACCCCTATATTGAGCCGTCACAAGGGTATGATCTCTAGATCCCCTAGCTAATTTGGGGTCTTTGATTGCAAATCTGAATTCAGAAATTGCAAAAAATAAAACATTCATGTGTTGTCCCCAGTAGTAAATCTAGCTTGTGGGGCCCAGTTCGTTGGCACGGTTTATTGCTCTGCATTCTCTTATTCACTAATGAAAGTGGGTTCATTAGGTTGAAATATTTCAAATATTTATGACACTTTTTGTCAAAGATTCACTTGAAACCAAAACCTGCCGTTTAAAAACACCATGGACTTACACTCTGACAGCATAGAGACGCGCGTCAGAAGGTTGCGGCGCGGCACGGCGACGGAGAGACAGTGCGGAGAGTTAGGGCAGGGGAGCGAAAGCCGAAGGCCGATGCATGGAGTTCGTGGTTGCGCTTCTCTCGTCGTCGTCGTCGTCGTCATCGTGTTGCTGTGAAAGTTTTCATCGATCGCTCTGTCTTCTTCGTCGTCGTCGTCCCGWTTCCCATATAAATTCAATAGCCACCTCCGTCTATTTCGGCGTCGCCAGTCTCCTTCCGCTTTCGGAACTCTCTCTATCCCCTTTTTTCCAACTTCGATTGCTCTTGCGGTCTCTCGCATTGGTCATCGCAGTTGAAATTAAGACCTGCGTGTGTTCTTGTCCAAAATTGAGACTGCCTGTTGACGTCGATTCTCGAWTTGGTCGTTAGACTGATATTTTGCTGAGGGAGGAGAATATTAACGGAGTATTTGGAAGGACTTCGTGGCCGGCATTTTGAAGACGGTTAAGCGTTTCGGAAATTCGTCGCTGGAGACGGACTTGTGACKACGAAGTCAATCGGGAGCTTGATTCTGGTCCCGATTCTGGTGAGGTACTGATCGAAACTCGTCTTGTTTGATACATATGATCGTTTGTAGTTTGTTAGTGTGTGTGTCCTGGAGAGTGTGAATGTGTCCTTTTAATTGAGTGGAGGATTATTCATCACTTGTTTTCTGTAGTTATAGTTGGAAGCRGGTGCACATGGTCGTTGCAATTAGGACTCGTCTTTTTCATGAAGTCTGCTGCAGTTGTAGTCMTGCATTACTACTCTTGTTGACTTGTTTTTCTTAAACTCTTCATAACGGGGTAACGGAATAGCCCATTTCTCAGGTTTCTAATTTGGCAAMGATTTGAACGTTTCTTAATCTTTGAATGTGTATTAGAACAGAGTCTTTGAAAACTGAATTGAAAAGAACAGTGTAAGATGTAAAAAATGCAGTTGAAAAAATTGTGAGAGCGTGAAATGAATACATGTATTATTTTTCGCGATGTTTTGTTTAGTCGGCGAGTGCCAAGCAACGAACAAATTGCGGGAATCTAGTGCTGATGGTTCTTGCTTTCTCTTCTTAGGGTGCTGACAGTTGATTCGGGGATGTTTTATGTATTAATACATATCTTGTTCCTGAAACACTTCCTGATTTACTTGAGTTGTAATTTTTGCATTTGATGGTCTCAATCTCTTTATTCGTTTTTATTTATTATTTTACGCTATTTTATGTCTCATACTCTGCTCTGGAAGTGTAAGCCAACACTTTTCAAAGTGTTGGTGTATTGTTTTGATCGAAGGCCACGGCTAAAACATATTTTGTTGCGATTTTGTGCAGACATTGTTTGAAGTTTGTTGCCTGCAACGTTAACACACCGCTTCGTGCTCTATTTTTCATCGATTTCTGCATTCGGAATGAATGCCAACCCTCTTCGTTTTGCTTAATCCTGGTTGTATCCACTCTTCGGACATGAAATGTGTTCCTTCTTGGATACATCATCATGGTCAATACCTACCTATTAATCGCACGGATAGCTCAAGTGATTGCACAGTTTCTCCTGTCATTCAGACTTGTCTCAAGATACTTTGCACAGTGAGACCTGGGGATTGAGACACTGAAGAACTCCTCTTCAAGATGTACGTATGCTTGCGGGTGTGACTTTGTGATTTTTGGTCCATTCAATACCTGTGTGAGGATCTTGTAAAGCAGCATGTCACAGTTGAAGAAAACAGCTCGCCGTGCCCGGGTAATAGGAAGTTGGACGGAGGAGTCAATGAAAGAGGCCATTAAAGAGGTGAAAAGAGGCAATGACTCCATCCGCAAGATAGGGGACCGATACAAAATTCCAGCTTCCTCAATTCGTGATTGGATGAGTGGGAAAACCTCGTCGAAGAAGAAGGGCCCCCGCACTGTCTTGTCCAAAGAGGAGGAGGACGCAATAGTCGAATGGTGCCTTACAAACCAACAGATGAGCCGTGGAATTACTTTCTACATGTTGCGAAAGAAGGTTGCAGATGTTTGCCAGGGGCGGGAGACTCCGTTCAAAGATGGTGTTCCTGGCAAGAGATGGCTAGAATGGTTCCGAAAACGTCATCCAAGCGTTGTTATTGAGCCGGCACATGCATTAAAAGGGAAAAARCGACCTGAATCGGAGAGGGAAGTGCTGGCGGCCAAGTGCAAACAACTGAGTCCTTCGCGTCGGCTGGTGGACTCTGACAGAGATATGTTGGCAATTAAGTTTGCCGACCGTGACGTTCTGGGATCTGCATTGGATAATATTTCCGGGCTGGAAGATCAGGAGTCACACGCGATCCTGACTCACACTCTCAGTAAATTACACGAAGATGAACGTGAACTGGTATCAGCGCCTGAAACGATGAAAGGCAAGATTGTTTTCCCTTATGATTCTATGCTCTTTGTAGATTCCACACATCATTTAGAACCCGTCATCTAATTTTTTATCCTAAATTATCGTCATAGGGCTGTTGATCACCCGAAAAGGATGAAGTTAATCTTGTCAACTTTGGTCGATGACAAATCACTGTGAGCCTGCTTTGTCTGAAGTTGAGATTGCAAACAACATGCTCTGCAGTGTTGCATTTACGAGACCATGGTCGTAAGCTGATGCTTGAATCTAATACGGAGTAGTAACTAGCCTAGATGCTTGTGTCGCTTTTTTTATACATTTTTGTTTTGCATCGATTGGTGCAGCATAGTTACTGCGCATTTTTTGAGTCTTTCTGCGGCTTGAAGCTCGTGAGGATCCTCTAAATCAATTTTAAATGAGATCATAAATTTCTTGATTTGTGCCACATTCCCCTAGTTCAGGTCCTTAAGGGTGAAAACTTTGTGAGCTTAAGGAGACCCTTGCCTTTTTTGCAGAAASTGGAGTTAAGGGGCTTCCATGATTTCGCAAGAGAGAAGGTAATTGGTAAAGTGTAGGGGCATGCTGATGTTGTCCCTCAGCGTTATTTGTGGAGTGTACTAGTATTTTCGTGCTTGTGATCTTCGTGGGTGCTACTGTTGCACCAAGAGTTGTGTCACAGACTGYGGATACCCTTATCTTTGAACAAATCAATCGCTGAACGACAATAGCAAAACACATTATTATTAATGTGKAARCATTGTGGAAGCTATYCATAGTGAGCTTCCGTATGAGTTACTTTGGGGCTCATGTACTCCTGGCGGTGAGAACACGTGGAGTCCCAATGCTATGGAACATGGATGACCATAATCCCACATCGGACTATCTATTGTTCTAATGATGCCTATATTCACCTGGTTGAGGAAGGTCAATGGATGTGTTGTTTTTGTCAGAGTGCCTGACGTCAAAAAGGTCTCTTTTAAAAAAAATTATACTCCACTGTTCGCAGGTCACGAAGATGACCTAAAAAGAAGCCCTAGTGAAGAGAGTGACAGTTGTACAGTGTGTACATTCTCCTGTACAAACCATGTGAAGAACAAGACCTCTGAAAGGCATGCAGAAAAATTTAAAGTGCACATGAGGAGCACCTACATCAAACACGAACCAGACGTTACTACGGAAGATCAGAACATGCCCCCTGGATGAGCTGAATCTTGCTCTGTAGAGGCTTTGGGTATGAYTGTGCAGCCCTGAAGTATTTTTGGTGTATGAGATGTTATCACGCTCATCGATGGCAAGGATATGACAACAATCGGGGCTCCGTGTGTTTATCAATAGTGGGTTTTTGACTAGTTTAGGAGGTAAAATACTAAAATGTGAAGATGTTGAGTGCTTCCAACAGTGGAATAGGAAGGCATAGAAATGGCTAATAGGGCTGGGTCCTTTAAAACCCCATCTTCTAGATGAATCTCCACCTTTGGCAACATGAAGATGTTTATCCAATGACAAAGCATGAAGATAAGTACTCAACATTGAACACAGTTGCCGATCTTCATGAGGGGACCGCAATTTCCAAAGTTGRAARTCATTGAGAATGCTTGTGCACCACATGACAAGTACTGCCCAGTGATGAGATGGATGTTTTTGCATCCCTTCTATCTCGCAGCCCAGCTGGAGGAGTTTTCGTTGTTTCTACACGGTGATTGCGAACTCTGCAGGCGATCGTTTCCAGTCGAGTATCTCACCAGGTGAAGTCACGAAACCCAATCACTCTGATATGCACCATTTAAACTTCATTGATTAGTATGGTGCACCAYTCTAAGATACAAAACTCAGGCAGATGGCATCTCTGCGTTCAAATTACTCCATCTTTGAAATGCCATTTCGGCAGTAATATACAGAAAATTCCAATTTCGTTTCATGAGGACTGGCTCCTCATCATGGCTAACTATTCTGCAACTCTTTGTACAGCTACGTCTCTCAAAGCTCTGCATGCCAATTACGAAGATGGTACCGGCGTACCATCTTCGTAATTGTTTGACACTATAATGGACCACACAGTCAACTGTGTCAGATTCGAAGWAGATGTCTTTTTTGTAATTGAAACCCCTCCTGCTCCTTTAAATGTGTTACAGTGATCTAATTAACTCTAAAAAAACCACATCGATCAGTAGCTGCCTGATGCAGGTCATGGGGTTTCAAATTTCAAGCACGCAACTTGGAGGTTGCTGGGTAGCTCACACATCCGCGAATGTACCATGTTGCATTGTACTGCTCCCAAAGGACCACCTGCTTGCCCTCTTCCACCACTTCACCCTGTATACCAAAATTAGATCTGGTCAGTGCCGATACCCAAGGTAAGTACACCATGTAAGCGACTGATCGGGATTCCTATCATGAATCAACTTAATCTTTATTAKCCCTCGTTAGCAATTGAAAGATAACTTTGTGCATCTTAGCGTGTGTTACTTGGATACCTTATGAATAAGTTGCGAATTATGAAAGCATTGTCTACAGCTATATCAAAATCAGAAAGCATTAATTTAAAAATGTACACCCACAAGAGTAGCCTGTAACCATTTACCATGAGGAATGTCTTGACTTTATAACATGGGACGTTTTGATTTGCTTACTAATATTATGATGGTAACGATTAAAAGTGGAACGTAAAAACATACCCTTTGGTCACACAGAACGTAACTATCTTCTTCAAGCACACAAGACCTTGAGCTCTGACTTCCAATCTCCTCTGAACTYTCATAGAAAAACTCCAAAGCAGYTTGCACTTGCACCCGGTCCCTCGACTGGAGCACCTCCTGCCCCGAATGCCCATCTTGGTCCAAGCAGGTCTCCAACTCGCCTGTGGATGATAATTGCGTAATTCTCTGGATGCTCACTTCCATGGATAGTTTCCTTGCTATTAGAGACCTTAGATCCTCAGGTACATCAGCATCTTTGACACCACTGATGGTATGGTGCCTCCACCTCACTTTCTCTGCACAAATTAGAGGATATCAAAACTTGCTTTAAAAAGTAGGTGACACATGCTTTTGGTAGTTAAAATTTAAAAATTCAATAGATTCTAAGAAAGGACTGAGGCAATTTGGGAAATGTGATTTGGATTCTCTACAAGGGGGCTCATACTTTGAGTGGAAATCTTGAGGGCTCAGAATCATGTGCCATTGGATTCTCACAACCCCTATCGGTTGCTAATGACAAATAGGGTTAATAAATTGCAATGCATTCATCACATTCTTGATTGGCCCATACACCATCTTAATTGTGGAATCAAATTTTTGCACAAAGAAACGTTTATGGCAAGGTGATTCCCAAGGGAAAAATGAAATATATAACAGGGTTTCAACAATGTGAAATTCTTCSAAGTAATTTTTTCAAAACGATTAAAGAGATGCTTACCAGTACAGATGGCAAGCATTGCCTCTAAGTCACCAAATCTGGAAAGAGCTTCATCGAAGAGCTGCCACCTTACTTCAAGATGACGCATTACAGACTGCGGTGACCCACATCATGATCAGAAATAAGAGATAAACAGAACAGATGTACACAAAACCGGAACACAAAACACAGAAAATTCTTGCGTACTAATTGTAATGGCACCTTTTGAGAACACTGTCAATAAAGAGAAATGGAGAGCAAATCAAGCAAAATCAAAGCTCTAACGTACTCTTACAATGGCTTAATTGTTGATATTGAGATCAATTTGCAAACAAGATGTCACAGACTCCTTATAATGCCCATTCAGAAGGTGCTTAACAAGGGGTTTACTACATTCTTATGCAACACACAGCTATTTGTCCAGTTTAGTGAAATAGAAAAGAACATAGAGAAGTTACGCAAAATCAGAGAGAAAAAAGAAAAGAAGAAAGCCTCTAACGTGCTCTCACAATTGAAACCAATGGCTCATTAACTTAAAGGAGCTCCCACTGGTTCAAATTGACCTCAACTTTGCAAAACAAGGTGTCACAGACTCCTTATAATGCCCATTCAGAAGGTGCTTAAGAAAGGGTTTACCAGATTGTTATGCAACACACAGCTATTCACCCAACTTAGCGAAATCAAAAAGACAATAGCAAAGTCATGCCAAAGCACAGCAATAAAGCAAAAATAAAGCTATAACACACTCTCATATCCGAAAAGAACGGCTAGTTGACTAAGTGAGCTCACACTTGTTCAAAGCTCAACATTGCAAAACAAGGTTGCACAAATTCCTGTTCATCTCATTCCAGAAGGGGCTCAACACAGACTCTCCAGAATGTTACGAAACACACACGACGATCTTCACTACAATTCGATACAAAGAAGGGAAAAAAAAATGAGGAAGCACTCACTTGCAACTCTGTGCGAAGTGGCCATGCCAAGTCACCACAGTTCCTATTCTCCAAGTGTCCATTCTCCTCAGCAAGGTCGGCAGCGTGAGGATTTTCTTCGTCCGCGTCAACAGAGTGTTGGTGAAAGCAGGGCCGAGAGCACAGCAGGAACCGGAACAGGCCACTGCTACTGGTGGTCTTTGGTCGTGGAAGACTGTAGGAATGCGCAGCGAAGGCATCATCGCTCTTCTGTCTCGAAGTCGGCAGTCGGTACGTCGTGAAGTTGGCACGCGGACTCATTGGCTTCACCCCCATCCTCGCAATCTGCAAAAAAAAAGAAGCCAATCCTGCCACAAATGAGAAAAAAAACAAAAAAAAACATCAAGTGGAGTACACTAAAACATCTCATCTCCCTGTTACCAACAGCGACTCGTCCGTTCCAATAAATTTGGTTGAACTTCTATTAACAAGTAAGCACAACTTGGCTAAATYGGTCGGTGACCACTCATCTTTGAAATGGAAATCAGGGGTTGTCTACATTCCTTTCAATAGAGCGGGTACAATGCTTGCACAAGAAGTCATCAAAACATCGTAAGTGATAAAACAATTTGATCTCTAGAGAGGTTGACTCTTGTAGTTACCAAACTGAGCTCTCCAGTGAGCTTTATTGAGTAATCTCACAATGAAAGCAGAGCTCCTAATAGTATATATTGGTGAAGAGTACTAACGGAAAGAGTATCCTCTGCATTAAGCCTACCAAGTTCAACAAACTAACGTAACCCAAGCTCAAGGATTCACCCAACAATGCCTTCCAACAAWGCTCAAAGTGCGATTWGACAGTTCAAGCTCTCAAGAAACATTAATACAGCATCGGATGTTTTCCCGCTCTCAGAGAAGAAACGCCGGGTTTGAATCTTGCGAATCCTCGAACTCGTCGCTTACCCACAMTACTAGATCTATGAGATAAGAAATTGAAAATGGAAGCTCACCTTAAATGTCGTCAAGCTCAACTTCGGCGGATTTCACCAACCGCGAACAAAATACATGATCTCCGACAGAACCCACTTCGCCGCGTTCGTTCTCGAATCAAAATGCGCACAAAGAACGCCACCGCTTTCGATCGTGCTTCACCCGAATACGCGATGCGGCCACTCAAAATTCGTCGCAACTGTGYCCCGAAAGCATTGCTAAGGTCGGGGAGAAGTTCCGGGTAGGCCTACAGTCCAGACTGACAGCAATTTGACCGTCAGGAAAGGCAGCGAGGGCAGCACATGCTGAGCTGCAGAGAGGTTTATGACTGAGGGAACTGCGGGGGCTTTGCTGAGTTGGGAATGTGTGTGGGAGCGATTATGGGAACAGGGAACGGGGAACGGCAGGCGAAAGGTTCAAAGTCCAGGTGGGTTGGAGTAAGATTATTATTCTGCTGTTGGCGTAGTCAGGTAAAGAGATTCTGTTGACTTTATTTAGCTTGTCTGTTTGTTTGTTTGCTTATTTTATGGATTTGTTGCAAAGTGTCCAAGTGTCCAACCCATAACATTCAGTAGCGTGAGGAGAGGCTGCCTTTCAGTTGTAATCAATAGAATTCATCCACACAAGTTATACTCACACCTTCTTCATTGGAGGTAAATTTTACGAAGAATGAGGAAAAAGAGGAGTCAATGGGGAGCCTGAATTCATGAAGAAGGTGGTACTAAGCTTACCCTTGGAGAACACGAGCAAAGAACCAACATGAAAAATGGATAGTGCAACACCAAAAGTTGCGTAGAAGAAAGGTAGTGTAGAAGAAAGAATCAATTGATAGAAGAAAGGAGGTGAAAAGCAAGCGAAGCACGAATACACTTGTTATGCAGTTCATAACATTCTTAACAAGCTACTATACCTCCCCCTAGGTGGAGGTATAATCCTCCCCTATATATCTGGGGGAGAAATTCAGTTAAAATATTGCCAATCTTATTGGCTACACAGCTCTTGCGTCACTGTTTTGTCAAAATGGGGGATGTCGTGATTGGTTGCACTCAGGTTCTTTGTTGCGGGGGGGGGTCCAGATTTTGAGGGAGCAAAAGGGACCCCCCCCAATGAAGGTTAAGAATGTTATGTTGCTTCTCTTTGTTCATTATTCTGCTCCGGACGAAAATAATGGACAAGGAGAAGTAGTCACATAACAAGTATAATCGTGCTCCGAGACCCAATAGAAAACCAACCGGAAACCTGCATGTCTCCATTCCCTGTAGATGCACCAAGAGAAAAGAAGGTGTACAAAACAAGGTAGGGGGTAGAAGTGGAGGTTATTGATATCATGATTGACTGTAAGTTAGCATTGTGTTTTTTTGACAAGGTGCCGTATTGTTGTGCTAATCGCTAACACTTCTTGACATGTGGCCCATTAGCTACTAATGTGTCTAGAATATTTCACATCATTTTGTCAATAGGAAGGCAATCCTTGTGACTGCTATTAAATATTATGCCCATCCATAACATTATAGTATTATACTTGGCAATGGTTTGCGTGTGGGCGCAAAAATAGAAATTTAGTTTTTCCCTTAATTTGAAATAGATTAAAGTATGGGCTCATTTAGCTGCAAGGTATTTCTATTTTTTTTTCTCAATTTATTATCCCTCAACCCCTAAAGAACCAAACTACGTTTTTTTGGCAACATAGCAATTTTGGGTAGCTCACTACGAATGGAATTTTTATTTCTTTTCTTTGATATTCTCACTCAACATGTAGACAAGGAATGTTTTTCAAGTGCAACAGTTTTCATAACTTTCGATTACAATATTCAAAAGTTATTGTGTAATATGTAGTTTTTTCTCCATACGGCTAGTTTGGGTAGAATTAAAAAATCACTTTTTTCAAAAACAAAAATTTGAAATTGGTTTTGTAGATTTGTATATATCTGGAAAGCTTTGAATCATTCCATTTTGATTAATGAGATGAAAGTTATGAGGAGCTTTAGTTTGTGGGCAATTATGGATTCACTACTCTAAAGTAAACTTTGAAGTCCTTTAACCCCTAAGCGCCCAGCCCATATTCGCAGAAATCCAAACCTTTCCATACTCATTCTAATTAGACTATCACCTAAGAAAAGATCCACAGTAATTGACCGTACCGATTGGTAGTAGACACATGTCCGGAGATACAAGAAAAAGGACGCGTCCTTTGACCATACCATTAAAAAAATCATAAGAGTCAAACAAGGACATCTTCAAGAATGGAGAGGCCATATTTTGGCCCCTGGGGCGCTCAGGGGTTAAGTGACTCAGTTTTCAATATTTTTTGAAAAAATTAAAATTAGATTGTTTATTATAACATTACAACCATTGGAATTGTCATTTTCCAATTCAATAACTAAATTATCAAAAATTTAATGTTTTGAGCTAAATTCTATTTCTTTTTTCTTACTATTTCTTTCCTATATGTTGTACAAATCCAAATGATCTCAAAATTTTCAAGCATGTAGCCAACTTGTCTAGGAAAAAGAATCCAAAGAAGCACCACTATTTTGGACATTTTTTCATATACAAGTGAGCTTGTGAAGTGTGGCTGCCTTGCTTTTCTCAAGCCCAAAAAATTGATTTCAACACTTTAATGCTTATATCTTGCAATCCACGCGGTGGAAATACCTGAAACTTTTACCACAAGTTCACAAGTTAGCATACTACAAGATCCTAAGGTTACATGTGTCTAACAAATATTTATTTCCAAAAATTAGGTACTTGTACTAAAAATGGCAGTTTTGGAGCATTTTCGGTGAAAACATAGTCATGGAACTTTAGTCTCTAGGGGTTAACACCAATTTTTTCTTCTTGGTAGAATTTTCAGCACCTTACAAGACTAGAATATAGTCTACTTCTTTGATCAAACTTTGCAAATGTGTTATAAGAAGCTCTATCCCTGAAACATAAGCTCATTGCATGAATAAGGCCCTATCCAAACTTCCTCAAGCCATAAGTTTTCACCAATGCAAAGCCTCCTCCTCAATACTTTGATATACAACCAATAAATCTACATTGTAGCACCTTTATACACACAAGAGTTACACACAAAATAAATTGTCGTCTTCCAATAAAATGTAAGATAGGGTGCTCTAAAAGTGCCTTTAGTCTAAAAGCAACCACTAATACATACTGTGGTATATTTTTTCCTTCCTTCAATCTACCAATTGTGTATATTTGAAGAGGAGGTCACCATTAGCTAGTGACCCTTATTTTTCAACTTAAAAAATCCTTAACTAATTCTACAAAGGTCCAAAAATCATGAAACCACTTGGGTTACATGCCAAATCCATTTCTTTGTCCTACAAAATTTTAGTGAAAATTGTTTCCACAAGTTTAGCTTCCCCCCAAATGCAATTAGCTCTTCAAAGGTCGCTTTTAAGAGCACACTACAGTACCTTTTGCTCCCATGTAGCTATGCTCAATGAATGTGCCCGGCAATTGCAGTAGTGCCGTGCATTCTTTCGTTCCTCGGGTGCAGCGTCGTCATGCATTCGCAAGAGAAGACTGACCTGAGTTTTCTTCCCTTTTTCTGGGACCACTTGGGTTAACCCTTAAGTGGTTTTGAATGTCTTTCAATACGTCTGTACATTTCTTAAGTGCAATATACACAACCTTGCAAGTGAGTGGTTTATTGTTCATTTTTTTTTTTTAAACTTTGCTAAATGCATGCTGAAGTCTTCTATTGAGCTACACAATTTTTGGCTACTTCAGACGCGTTAATGATTTTGAAAATATTATGAAACTTGAGGCTCCCTCGTTTGGGGTTTGCATACATACGCATTGTATTTTAAAAAACCTAAAACCCAAAATCTCATTTAATCACGTGTAAGATGCTCTTGTCGCAGTCCCCATGTGCCAACAAAGCAACTATAACTGCAATAAACCGGTGTACTCGGTCAGGGCAGATGCGAACAAAGGGATGGATGGGTGTGTACACTGTGGAAGTTGTAAATGTATTTTTCTTGAAATACATTGTTGAGTGTGTTTGGCAACTTCTCATATCAACAATGGACATTACAATTTTTTGTAAAATCATGAGAAAATCAATGGCTATTGTATCTTCAATTTTATAATTTACATACTAAACAAATACTTCATGGAAGTAGGAGAGTAAGGGCCACGTATGAATTGAGAGGACACAATGTGTTCTCAAAACCACTTAGGGCTTAATCCTTGAAGGACCAAGGCCTTTTTTTTTGCAAAAAACACATTCAAAACTATAATTTCTATAGCAAAGAGTAAAAAAAATTGAAATTTGTCTATTGGCACATCTATTTGTTGGATCTTACACCTAACTAGTATGAGAATATGTGGTAAAATTTTCAAAATTTTGACCACACAGATTGCAAGATATTTGCGTTTAAAGTGAAAAAAACAAATTTTTCAGCACATTGCAAAACTAGATTATTTGAGTTTGAACTTTCTTAACTTTAATTTTTTACACTATAAAGTTTTGAGCTTTAAATCTTTATGGTGGAGAATTGAGTAGAGAGTCTAGGAAAAAAATAAAAAAAATAAAAAAGTATAAATTTTAGTCTTAAGACTCTTTTTAAGTAGAAGTAGGTAGAAGATAGAACAAAAATCTAAATCATTAATATCTCTAAGGTGGAATTAAAATGCACTAACCCCAATGGTGAGATAGTTCTATCAAGCAAAATAAACCATGTGGAACTTCTTTTTTTTTTTAATTGTAAAAATTGAATTTAGAAATGAATCCTAGAAGTTTTTATTTCAAAATGATTGCCCAAAAAACAGATTGCCCATAACTTTCTCATAAAAAACCCAAATGGAGTGGATAGAATCTTTTTATGTAGGCAAAAATATAATCTATGAGAAAAAAAAATTTTAATTTAAATTCAATTCAATTTTTGTTTTTTTGGCTCCCCCCTCTCCCCCTTTTTGAGCTTATTTGGGCATTTTATTCTCGGGCACCTACTGAAAAAAGTATTCTATTTTCACAAAGCTAATCAATTTTTCTATCTTCAAAAATTTTTCAAAAAAAGGACCAAAATTGAGACCGTAGGTACTTGCCTAAAATCCCATTTGTTAGCCAAATGCACAATGGTCCTTTCGGAGTTAAGGCTTGTGAAATCACGTATTAGATAACCAATGAGCCGCGCTAGCGAAGAATTGGTTATCATACGTAACCGGTTGACAAGTATATTTGTCAATCACAAACTTTGATCTTGATGATCTGCGCTAGCGAATAAATGATTTTCCTGCAGAACTAGTTGACAAGTATTTTTTTCAATCACAACCTTTGATCTTGATGATCCAGAGGTGTATGAGCAAGTTGAAAGGAAAGAAGGTTATGAGTTGCAACTTGTAATGACAATGGTGACAGATTGCCAACGGGATGGCGCCACAATACCATGGAAAAGTCAACAACCGCTTATGGGAAGGAAACCTTCATACCAGAGAAAGAGTTGGCCACAACTGATTCTGCCTTGCACACGGTCATGCGATCATGGGACGAGCCCGCATAGGCAAGGCAAAATCTGCCGATGTCAACCCTTTCTCAAGCGTTAAAATCAAGCAAAGGCACATTCATGGTCGCAGAATCGAAATTGGCAAAATCGACCCTCAAAGTCGCAGAATTCTTAGATTCGGCCCTTGAGGTAGATTCTGCCAATAAAAAAAAAGTCTTGTGAAAACACCCAAATGAGCCTTACCTGATTTTTAGGTGAAGTGCGGTATCTTATTATTCAACAGGTCAGTCTTCAGTCCTCACTTCATTTGAATGGCTTTGGGGAGGATACTCCATATCCTACCATACCCCCAAAGTCCACTGACGBCCCCCCCCCCCCGAGGCATTTGTTGACGAACTGGAACTGAAGAAGGATGGAGATTTTTTTTTTTGACACAAGGATGGAGACTTTTGGCTTTCCAGAATTGAGAGCAGGAATTTGAGATTAAGGTAGACTGCTGTTAAAGCGCCCATGCTCTAAAAGCAATCATGATGTAGAGGTACATTTTGCGTTCTTCAATGTACTAGCAGTGTACATTTCAAGAGGTGGTCGCTTTTAGTGGCAACTGCAATACAACTTCAAAAATTTGTAACTAATTCTTGAAAGGTCCAAAAAATATGAAATGACTTGGGTTAAATGTCAATTCCTTTTTTCTTCCTATGAAAATTTACTGGAAATTGTTTCAAGGAGTTTAGCTTCCCTGAAAACGCAGTCAACTCTTAAATGGTCACTTTAAGAGCAGTCTCCCTTAATTGTACTCTCAACATTCAATTCAATTCTGGAATGGACAGTGGTGTTGTGAGAATTGAGTAAGGTAAGAGCTCCTAAAATAGAGCAAGTTCTAAAATCAATCAGGCTCTGGAGGTACGTTTTGCACTCTCCAATGTACAAGCAATCTACATTTGAGGAGGTGGTCGGTTTTAGAGCTCATTGAAATGCACTTTTCTACAACCTCAAAAATTCATAACTAATTCCACAAAGCTCCAAAAAATATGAAACAATTTGGATTAGATGCCAATTTCACTTGTCTATCAAGGAAAATCTGCTGAAAATTATTTCAAGAAGTTTCACCTTGCCAAAATTCAGCTTCAGCCCTTAGATGGGTGCTTTATGGACCTCCTACCTTACAAGCCAACCCTTTTGGGTTTTTTTTTGGAAAAAGTGCCGGATGGCGATCACTTAAAATTTGATGAAGCATTGCATTTCTTCAGACATACATCTTTTGGACCCCAAAACACTTTTTAGTCAAACTCATACAATTATTCATCCAAATTTGGCAATTTCATCCACATTTTTTTATAAGAAATGAAAAAAAAATCTAGCATAAAAAAGATTACTTTTATTTGGCGAGAAGTAGACATTTATTTTGAAATGGTTCAATTTGGCACCATGGTGCCAAAATAATAAGGGTTGCTCAAAAGTGTTCAAGAAGTTTTGGGAGCTGCCTGTTCAAAAATTTGCCTCCTCTTTGGAGAAGGAACCCTGGGTGTGTTTTTCCTAAGTGTACTAGTTGCATCCTCTCCTTACTAGAGCATTTCTACTAGTATCATATTCTCATTGGCTACTTCAACTTCAACTTCAAAATTTGYAAAGGCTAGAATCTTTCAAAGACATGCCGGTTTTGAAACTAAACTCCAAATTAAATTAGGCAGACATAGACAATGGAGTAGGGGCTGGCCACCAACTCGAAAAACCCATACCTGCTTTTTTTAAGACCCCAAATATTAGCCTTGGATTTGAAATGGAAAGTGGCTAAAATCTAACAATTTTATGAAAATGGTGGCTACATGTACACCTTTTATCTTTTCACACCAATCAATTGCCAATCCTACCAATTTTTTGTCTAATTTCAGACTTACCAATAATTCTTTCTTTAATATGGTAAAAATTGCATATCAGTTAGGGCTAGCTAGCAACTATATCAAGTAAATCTAACATTTTCTTTTACAAATTGGGCATTGGCATAATAAATGATAAAGATTATTTTAGCTTTTGCATATTACCAGAGACTTTAGTTGCAATTATGCGGAAATCAATTTGGTGGAATAAATATTTAATCAATTTTTTTAATAATGATTTTGTCTTTTGATATAATGAAATTTTGCCCTACATGATTCCAAATGACCTAAAACTACCTGTGGACAGATGATGGCCAAGTGGTAAGGACTTCTTATGGAATTTATGAGGATTGGTTCTCAATTCAACTCCCCATGCTAGCATTGTTTGCATGGAGGAGGGGAGGTTCAAATCCTCCACTCATTCCTAACAGGGATACCCAAAGTGTATAACTCTTAGTGGTTTTCAAGTTGGTTTGCATTGGATGTTTGTATTGTGTTAGACTAGCAACAACCCTTGAAGGTTATATGTTTAAAAAAAAAATTGCCAGACAAGAAAAAACGTGCTTAGTGAATGACGTATCATCAACATAAGTTCTCAAGTTTAGAGAAATTGACTATTGTATCGGAGGTTTTGAATTTTTTCAATTGAATTGAAAAGAGAGGAGAAAGCACACACAAATATCCACATGATGATTTAGAGAAGCTACACCTAAAATTACACAATGAATCATCTTTGAACATGGTTCCCAATATTATATTGAACTTCTTCTGTGGGTTCTTGTTGGTAGTCAAAAGGGGATTTTAGATTCTCGTAGAATGCATTTTTTGAACACCGTATGAATAAACTATAGATTTTTGAAGTACTACAAAATTGGTGTTTCTAAAACTGACCATGAAATCTCACAAATAGTGACAATATATTTTAGGCAAGAATCTGTTGTGTTTGGTTTTAAAAAGCGCCGGTTGAAATTAGGTGTAGTTACCTTGGAACACACCAAATTAGAGAATTAACTGCAAACAAATCTGGATGACTTCCGAAAGACAGCTCTTGTAGTCTTGCTAGTAGAATAAAGGATAAAACAACAAAACTTAAGATGAATAGTGATTTCAAGGGCCATTCCTTGACACCCGATTTTCATCCACATTTGAAAAGTTTTGGACCTAGAGCGTGTTACGGTAGGAATGCTCTTATCTATTTGTTGGAAATTAAATGTATGTTTTTTGTTTCTTTTGTTTTTTTTAACAAATGGAGGAACCAAAATTTATGCTTTTGAACAAGGATATATAGAGAAAGTGCAGAAGCTGGGGATCCCCCCATTTTCCTACTTAATTCTGATTTGACTTCCATTGATAATTCAGCCAATTACAAGGAGTGTGGAAATTCGGAGCCGGAGTTGATGCTTTTTGCCAGCCAATCATTCCCCAAATCCCACAGGAGACSGAAGCTTGAGGGGCCCCATGTGCCTCAATGGATATAATTGGACCATCCCTGGAAGGACGGCGGGTGCGGACCTAAATAGTCCCATGGATGACTTCAATGTTAACTGTAGAAACAAAGAATGCACCTAATTTACCGGTCCAACCAAGGTAGGAAGGACCAAGACTGGTTGGTTGCTTCCTAGGTCTTTTCTCTCGATATGCTTTTCTTGAATTTGTTTATGTTTTAGAAGAAAAAAAATCTGTTGACAAGGATTATTCTAATATCTACACTAAATAGTGAAATTAGGTTGCCTTTACAATTAGGTTGCCTTACCCAAGAAGGTTACACTACAAGCCATCAAAGTCAACAGTTATTTCTACAAATACTTCCATTTCTACACAAAGAGGTTCATGAGTTCTAACTACACCAATAACTAATTCAAACGTAGTGCATTCTTGTCCTGTAACAAAAAAATATCTATATAGTGTGGAATGTCGAGAAATTAGTGAGGGGCAACCTAATTTCACTATTTAGTGTAATGATCTTTGTCATAACCAGTTTTATTTTAGTTGATTATTGTCATATTGCATCATGGGTCCTCTTAGGGACAATGGATGCTACTGACACTTTTTTCTTGATTAGTAGGTCAGTGGACTTGTTTAGAAAAAAAATCTTTGACAGGAATTTGTTTTGTCTGGAAAGAGCTTAGCCATGCCCAATTTCATATTTGTTGATCACTATCTTGTAGTAGCATGTGTCCTCTTGGGAACAATGTGGGGTATCTACACTTTTGTCTTAACGTATTGGTAATTAGACCTATTAAGATTTTGGAAGTGAAAATATTTGGTTGTTAAGGATTATTTTATAAGGAATGAACTTAACAGGTTATACCAATTATTGGAGCAATAGGTGATCCTTACAAGTTTAATTTTATGATTACAATACATGCTAACACAACTAAGCCATGGAAATCTTAGGTCTTTAGAACAAAGTTTTAGGAGTGATTTGGATAGTGTCTACTTTTAAAGTCAAAATTTGAATAAAGTAACTTCAACCTTGAAAAGATGTGGATCATGTGCCCCTCCATGATCTAGTGACCATGACATAGTCACCAAAATACTCACATGTTCTTTATAGTACCAATAGATGAATTATTTGCATTCTAAGTTAACAATAAAGCCATCCATTGAACCTTTTAGGTCCATAACATCTTTACAAGGTTAAATGTTAAACTTAATTACCATAAATGAAAGTTTGATTTGGCACTTGGGGGTCGAGATTGAATTTCCACGTCAAATTTTAAGGGGTCCACGTCACTTTACACCATTCACAAGATGATATGTGGCACTCTTTTACAAAAATGATTTAATTTATAACAAATCTAATGTTCACGTAGGGTAGAGGAGATGTTTCTCTCTTTAGTAGATGATATTAGTTTAAAGTTTTGTGGTTAAATGTTAAATTTAAAACCTAAAGTCCATGGCCATTTTTTCATCAAAAAGCACTCAAAATTGCCATTTTCAATGCAAACAACAAAAACTTTGAACATTTATTTATTTAGCAAATTGAATTGTAGGATCTTGTACTAAACTAGTATGAGAATGTTTTGAAAAAACTACAAAATATTTGGTTGAATCAACCACAAGATATAATTGTTTGAAATAAAGAAATCAAGTTTTTATGCTMCTAGATTACTAATTATAAGGCTTTCTATCCTTCTAATTTGAATTTTACTAGTGTGCCCTGTGCCGTTGCCACAGGCAAAAAAAAAATAAAAGTAATTTTCTAATTTTTTGAAACCAAAAATAACTCAAAAATCAATCACTTTCACCCCATAGGTCGGAATGTCATGAAACAAAGCCCMTGCACCCCTCCTCGCCGAGGGCTTTCCGACGGTACCAAGCACACCACCGGGGGATGCACGGTGCGGGAGATCTCAATGTAACAAACAAACAAACAAAACAAAACAAAACAAACAAACAAACAAACAAACAAACAAACAAACTGATTTAAAGGATAGATATACTAAAAATTGTGAATCTAAATTTTTTGTGTTAAAGAATTGAGTTGAAAGTTTGAGAAAAAAAACTCAAAGAAAAACCTTGTGATTTTCATTCTTTAAAAATTTGTTAAATTGAAGTAGGTACAAGGTAGATGGAAGAACTAAATTGTTGATAGCTTTTAGATAGAATTGAAACACACTAATTCCAATGGTGAGATTGTTGTAGACAACAAACTAGACCACGTGCAACTCCTTTTATCTAAATTATTGTGGAAATTGAATTAGAAAATGAATCCTATAAATTATGTTGTGAAGAAAATGCTTTGATTTCTTGAAAAACAAGATTGTCCATAACTTTCTCATTACTAGTCCAAATAGAATGAATCAAAGCTTTCCATGTAGACAAAACTATTGTCTATGAAAATCAAATTAAACAAAATTTAATTCAAGTTTGATGCAATTTTTTTGTTATCCACCCTTGCATATTTTGGACTTTTGTTGCCATAACTCTTGCTCATGAGCACCAATTGAAACAATCATATATTCTCAAGAAGATAATCAATCTTCCTATCTTGAAAAACAATCCAAAAAATCTTGCCTAAAATATAGATTTATACATCTAAATCTTCAACAATGTTCACCCTTGAACCTATCCAAGTCTTTGCTACMTAGGATAGGAGGTCCATAAATGGAGCATCTAAAGGTTGGAACTGAACTTTGGGGAGGTGAAACATCTTGAAGCCACCAAAAACCAAGTGTAATTGACATCTAAAAGAAGTTGGTTTATATTTTTTGGAGCTTTCTGAAATCCATCCTTTAAGATGGTTTGTTTGTTTATTTGTTTGTTTTGTTTGTTAAGCTAAGATCTCTCGCACCTTGTGTCCTCTGATTGCATTCTTGGTACCCTTGGAAAGCCCTTGACAAGGAGGAGTGCACAGACTTTGTTTCATGGCATTTGGACCAGCAAAGTGAAAGTTATTTAATTTCAAAGTTTTTATGGATAGAAATTTTGAAAAATACTTTTACTTTCATTTTGACTATGGCAAGGACACATGGCATACTAGTTAGTTATAAAATTTGAAGTTGTAATGGCATAGGGCTCTAAATTAGAACACCTTTTCAAATATACATTGTTTGTACATTGTTGAAGTCTATGAAAGAGCAACATGTGCAAGTAGTATACATTTAATGAGGTGCTCTATTTTAGAGCCTGAGCACTTTTAGAACCCCTACATTAAGGTACATTAAGGTAGATTAATATTTCATGATGGTTTCAACCTTTGGGATATGGTACTGAAGGACTACCCACATATGTGGCATGCCCCTTCCAAAATACAAGGACATGCACAACCTCCACACTCAATATGATGGCTTCTGAACCCTCAAAAGTAGGAGATTCGAACTCCAACCGGGCAGTAAAAGTGAATATGGCTAAGAGGTACACTTTGCTTTTTTCAATGTACCAAATCTGCACATTTCAACAGGTGGTTGCTTTTGATGTCCATTGCAAGTCAACTTAAAAAATTTGTAACTAATTCCAGAAAGGTCCCAAAAATATGAAAYGACTTGGGTTAGATGCCAATTACACTTTTCTTCCTCTGATTTCTTTTTGGAAATTGTTTCAAAAAGCTTAGCTTCCCCGAAAAGGCAATCAGCTCTTAAATGATCACTTTAAGTGCCTCCTACCTTAGACACCAATTTTTCAAAGAGTAAGGCATGTGAATACAATTGGAGCACCAAAAAAATTTGTGCAATTGGAACGGTTAATATGCAGCATGGCTACTACGAAAACTATTAGTAACTGAGACAAAATGATACGGGAGAATGCTAGTAAGGGTATGCCAATTGTATCTCCGAATCCAATTAAAGATCTACTGAACATTTATCTAGTAAATACAGTCTGTGATGAATGGTTTCACAATACGAATGAAGTCATCAGTTTGCATTCCCAGTTTCAAATCCACCTCTCCTCCGCCAAGCCAAAAAAATCTTGGACTGAGCTTTATAACAGCGTCTGAAAGAATGACCTGCACCACAAGATTAAGATTATTTAAAAAAGTTGTAATTGCACAAACAGTCATAGTATATAACCCAATGCATCCCCTTGTCTGTAGTTCAATTAATCCTGGAGCACTCCAACATCCATTTTTTGGACAATGAACAAATTGAAATTGAAGTTTCATCTTCCTAACTGCTTGGATGAAAGTTCTTCTAATTTGTGGAGATACTATACCAAGTTGTTCTATCTAAGGGTTGGATTTGGTGTTACTAGAGTACACATTTTTCTAAAATTATCAATGTGCAAGTGTGTCAAGTGGTTGCCCAAGCCAAAATTGCATTGACTTTAGTTCAAAACTGAATTTGCCAAAATGAGGTCATAGATTTTAAGAACACAAATTTTTTAGAAAATCACCATGTAAAGTTCCAAATCCATTCCGACAAATTCTACTCCAAAAATGGCAATATTTTGCTTGTTATTGTATTTTGAAGAAATTTTGAAATTTTCCTTTCAAAATTTATAAAAAAATATTGGTGATAGTATTGGTGAATCTAAAATGTACATAACTGTTAGTCTACAACTTTTATTTACATATCAATTCCAAAATATGTTTCCAAATAGCACTTTAAAATGATTTTTCTCAAATCGTCAATTTTGGGTCAATTTTGGAGATGAATCAGGACGTTTAGGGTTAAACTATCCACGACATCAGAAATAGCTGCAGAAGACTGTTGCTAATCCTGGGAACATCATACAAATGCAAAGTAAAGAAGGTTGACCGTTGATTCACATTATATCTTAAAGCCACTGGTTTACAAGAGAAATTGACAAGAGATGATAGACGGAGCATCAAAACTCACAGGTATGTCCTCACGCATTCCAATGGGTGTAACAGCATTGTGTTTGAAGCCAGTCAATTTGTTGGACTCTTCCTCCGGAGCAAGCCGCACTATTGACAAACAATTAACATAAAGGCAAGTCAGCCAAACAGAATAGGTCAACTGGTACTTCATCCCTTGAAACATACTGGACTAGGTTGATTCCGGGATCTCTAGAACACATAATCGGACACTTAATCTCGAATGCCAGATTCCTGTCCACTAGCACCAGGTAGGTTTACATTATCCTCAAATTCATAAAAATGGGGGATTTCAGTACGTGAAAATCTAACATTGTCAMYAGCAGGACTGGAACCTTGGATCTATACCTATCCTAGTTTTCAGAGCTCTAGCTGGGCATTTGGATCATCACAATCTTGACCCACTTTTGGAGCTCATAACATAGTCTACATATTGACTACCCTGTCCACCATGGTCCAACGAAAGTAGCTACAAGATGCAACCGATCGAGCATCAGATGAAAACGTGACTTCATAAATAAGTACAGTTGAGGGCGAGAGAGATTGACTCTAAGTTGCCAGACGTTGACTCTTTTGCGTGCCTAAACAACAAAATTCAACAATGATGTACAAGACACACTACTGTAAGGAACCAAACAAGCACTTAAATCTATGACCCTAAAGAATTGAAGAATTGAAATTGACACTCAAGCCAAGCGCCAAGGTTTGAAGTACTCACAATTGAATCTTTTTTTGGGAATTTTCCCCTCGTTAAGCGAATGAACAAAAGCTCTAACTTTTTCAGCGTTCAGACGTGCTGTATACTGCATCACTAAAAAAACAATTCAGCGCAACTGCGGCACACCATGCAACTAAGTGGGAAAAAAGGGTGAAGTCAGCAATCAATCGGATTCCTCCAGTCGCTCTCAGCTCTATGAAGTACTGATGACAGGCAGCTTCCTATCAAATCCGCACCTCTGGAGTATGATTATCTGACAAGAATCTGGACAAAATGATGTTGAAATGAAAGGCTGTAACTACAACACGAATAGAACAATCTGATTCTGAAGCTCACAATGTGCGTGTTAGCCAGTGAATTATGATAAATCATCTCTTATCAAGCATGTACGACTTCGTGTCGATCTAAGTCAGTTGTACATTCCCAAAACATAAGAGTATGGAGCTATTACCTGAATAACAATGACATAATATTTCGAGTTCTTTCGGTCACTGCAATCCTTCACAGATTCATGAGCTTGAGTATTCACCTGCATSAGAAGTTCAGATTGTCAGTTTATCCCATAGCTTCTAAATTGCCTCTGTACCAGCACCAGGCAACACACTGGMTGATCTTCATAGAGGTCCTTTACAGGCAATTCATCGAGCAGGAAGTTCATGGATCAAGGAGAGCCTGAATTCTATTTTTCCCTAGTAACCTGTACATTAGAATTCCCAAAGAAGAAATGATGGTTAGCTACTTCAGGTATTCGTTTTCCTAGATCCATCGCACCCATGACTGAAAATCTCGCAMAGGCTATAAAAGKWTTTACAGAATAAGGCCTTCAWGCARAAATGAAGACTCCAAAGCCTCACCATCACGATGCTTTTGCAAAGATGGTCCACGGACGCAGCACCTAGAAGGTCTCTTCGTTCTTCGTAGGTCCTCTCGTAATAATCGGAAGGAACTGACTTGAAAATAAACTCAGCAGCGCCTGCAGCTCGTAAAATACTTGAAAGCCGTTGTTCGACAGTCTGCCCCAACCATGCCAAAAAAACTGTTACTCACGAAACTGACGAAAYCCAATAATAGCGGACTATTAAGAAGCAATGCCAAAAGGMAAAACAAGAATGAAACAAACAAAGCATCGGGACGAGGGACTTTCGGAACACCAAACAATGCTATCAGAGAATGGGATCTTCATACTAAATTTCGATTTTCATTGCCTTACACTGTGTTGTTCTAGATTCTGTGTTCAAGGTAACTACACTTAAAAGCTACACTTTAGGCGCGTTGAGAGTAGTTACTATTCTCAAAGAGGTCAAATATTTATATAGTTTTCGTAGCAAATCAAAGGGTATTCGAATGCAACAAAGAACTATACATTATAGAGACAGTACTATATKCAAAAATTATAAGGATTCAAAGTATAATTGGTTGTTGTCCTATAACTGACACAAGTTCTCRTATCGAAGAGGCGTTCAATCTCAAAATYAACATGTACTCRTCCTGCAAGATTTTAGGGTGTCGCATTTCAATCCATGTCTCATTCAGGTTCCTCTACCGTAAAGATTCTRTCCTTAAGCAGTAAGTACACATACAGAGWTTGARAAAACATTCAAACAYGTTCAAATTCARTATTGAAATCAAACTTCGAAACGAGATAACACGAATTTCAACGAYTTTCAGGTACCCATGAYACCAAGAGAAATGTCAAATATCTSTTCACCGCGACGTCAATTCATCCTTACCTCRCCATCGCAGCTCTCCTTCGAAACASGGTGCTCATCGCCATTTTCTAAAGCGGCACCACCAGCTYCCCTCSCTGATTYCAACTTYGCAGCATCCGAAAGTCGAAGTTCCAAACTGAAAATCGACTCGAGGATACGAGATTGGCGCTTCTCCAGAGCATCGGCAGAGRCAGGAAGCTGCTGCCTCAGCYCCTGCCCCTCCACCATTTCGAAAGRGGCAAATCACTGGTGCATTACCGTCTTCAATGACCACAAATCAACAAATTCATAACRAGAACGTACTTTCACAAGCTTGATCGGAATCAAGGTAAATACCTGAAATTTGAAAATACCGTCAGCTCGTTTCGGCACAAACCCTAAAATCTCTGAATGCGGAGGAACGTTCGCCAGGTTCCCAACTTAGTTCCCATACCCGTCACTCATCCATTCATTTGATGGATGGATGAAAAGGCTCAGAAAATACTACATCGGGAACTAACACCCCATTACATTAGTACTAATGTTGTACTGTTTCAATGGGCTCACAGTCCAACTTTGAAAATGTACAGTTGTAGTACAGCACCAGTACTAATACATATAAATAGAATGCCTCCCTTGAAAAAACCATTACATTAGTACTAATGTTGTATTACAACAGTACATTTTCAAAGTTGGACTGTGAATCCATTGTTTCAATGGGGGGCTACTTTCCTGATGTAGTAGTCATGTGAGATAACCGAACCTATTCTCGTTCCTTTAAGAAATTTGTCTTCCTTGGTTGTTATCAACAATGGTCAAATATTTGAAGTGAAAGGTGATAGCTACCTATTAGTATTCCACTATCCCTAGACATGTATAAAAATTGTTCATTGCAAAATAGGAATTCAAGGGATGAGAGTCCATTAATATTTCAAAAGATAAGTATACTTCATCATAATTGGATTGAGAATAGGTTGGTTTTGGGTCAAAAAATAAGACTTAAGAGTGGAGAGGGGGGTGGAAATGGGGTGTTCTATTTTACCAATTTTTGTCTTTAACTTCTATAAGCACAACTATCCCCTCAATAGATGATGAATGCTGAAAAAAGTATACTTTGTCATCCAATTCATTGTCATTGAGTAAGCTTCAAGAAATATCATTTAATATATCAATGGAAAGAAGAAAGAATGTTCTTTATGAATCAATGACATAAATATCTTGAGACTTTGCCTCACTTTCAAGACCTTCCAACTGTATTAATATTATGTGTCCTAGATTTTTTTAAATGATAGTCACAAAACAAAACAAAAAATTGTAGTCATTTTGGGACTGCAAAGAATGGGGGTCAAAAGAATTGTAGTTGATTTCTAGCGTGGTTATTTTTACCAACTTTTGTTATAGTATTATTAAGGAAGCATGAGTCCTTGTTTAGCAACTTACAACCATAGCCAATAATATATACCTTAAACTTTGAATCCATCCACTCAACTTCAAAAACTAGCCAAAGTCTTTTTCCATTAGCCTAGAATATTGTTTAGGAACTTGTGCTCTTGTTAAGAAAGGGGGATCTTAAGCTTGTTATTTGAGCCAACAGTTTGTATAACTACTACAACTTTAGCCTAAATCCAAAGAACTCAAGATAGAATTTGTAAGCCATAGAAAGAAAGATTGAAGGGAATTGGGATAAGAGGTAGTAGTCATTAGGAAAATTTTCAGCCTTACAGAGGGCTGTTAAGACTTCATTTTCAGTACCCTTGCAGTGCTGATACAGAAAAATAAAAAGTATTTTTTTTTTAAAAATAAAATAAAATAAAAAAATAAAATAAAATAAAATAAAAGTCAATCTGATGTGGCGTTGACGTGGCACCACTGGTGCCACATCAGATTCCAAATTTAAAAAAATAAAAAATAACTTTTTATTTTTATTTTTTTCTGTAATTGCACCGCAAGGGTGCAAAACTCGAAATCTCTTTGAGGGCTGAAAATTTCCTAATGATATGTAATGTTTACAAGTAATGGATACGATGTTCCTCAAATTGTCCTTTAACACTCAAAATTGTAGGTCTCCTTTGCATGTCTTTTTGACTACACAAAATTTTGCCTTTGTGGTCTGCTAATGCCTACAAAATAGAATTGTTTGTTATGTTTTGGTAAAAGTTAATCCTATAAGCTTTTTTGTGACCATCTAATTGTGAGAGTATTTGTCTATTTCCCTCCTAATGTTTCTATGGTCAACACCAAGAATTTCAACAACACTTTTACAAGTTGGTGTTGTTGGTGAGGCAACAAAAGTGCAAATGATGTCTTTAATTTTCCATTACAATATTGATTGATTTCTGTTAACCAAATGGGCAACAATACCAATCTTCATGTTCTATATAATAGAATAGTTTTKTTTAATTACATGGAGATCAAACAAAAGAAAAAGAGCAACATCTTTGATGAAATTATGTCCTAAAAGTTCACAATACCGCAGCTCATTCAAAGTATGGACGTCTAAACCTTTTACTTGCTAGGCAAAGAACAAAGCAATTTTGTTACTTACTTTTGCACTAAATTGTTGGAAACGTTTGTTGATGTTGCAAACATTACAGGATTCAACAAAGGAAGCGTTTCGTAACAACTTAATGTTGTTGGCATTAGTTTCTACAATGATGGCTTATATCTTAGGAAATTTCCACTCTAGACTACAATGTTATGTTTGCTCACAATCAACAATTTTTTGCTTTTGTATGTACAACCATCCTTGCCTTGCATCGATCTTCTCATGGTTTTCAATTTGGGGATATGAAAGAGCATGCATAGTGGCTCTAAACCTATTGTCTCAAGGTATGACATTTTTTTTTAATAAATAGCAAAAGCAAGGGGAGATAATACAATGACATACAATATTGAGGGACATGAAGGAAAGTTGTGGAGATTACAACATACAAAATGAAAAATCSAACTTAATTTTGGTCAAACAACCCTACATAGAATTGTTGCAACCGTTAAAGGAAGCACTTTTTGACTTCTAGCAACTCCCCTAGCACAAGAAAATGAAATGGAAAGAGATGAAAAAGTAGGCGCTAGAGAATATTAAACATTCAAAGAGTGTCAAGATAGACATTGCAGTAGAAGAAACCTATGCTTAATATAACGAATTTTAGGTGACATTGGACTTGACAACCCATTTTTTTATATCAAAAATAACATTCAGTATAACATCAAGACATTATGTTGGATGTTATTTTTGACACAAAAACATGGGTTGTCAAGTCCAATGTCACCTAAAATCCATTATGTTAAACACAAGTTTCTTCTAGTACAAGTAGTGTTGCTTGCTGAAAACCGTTCACATAAAATTCACCAAATCATTGACCATGGTTATGTAGAGGTGTAACATTTGAGTAGCCTTCCATGGAGTGTAGAGTCAATGCAATCTTTTGTTGTCTTCAAGTTTTTCATTGCTTAGAGCAAAGCTAGGATTAAGTAATCGGGGCTCTATAGAGGAATAAGAAAAATCTCTCTCTTTAGATTGAATCCTATCTTTAATTCATTTTGAACGTTCTGTTTCCACTCTTGAGATGAAATAGGCAGCATTGGATTCATGTTACTTTAAATTTTTTTTTTAATTTTGAAGGTTCAAGTTTGGAGGTCTATATGCGCTTGTACAAATGTTTGAACAATCTTTCAAGAAATGGACAAGTTTTGTTCATCTCTAAACCCTAGGAAAGCAAGGTTTCACCTATTAGTATACCAAAACTGCAAAAGTTAAGTTTTCTTGATTTTAGCCTAAGTCTAATAAAAACTCTAGTCCTTGAAATTCAAATTATTCATTTGCTAAGACAAGGTTTGTATTCCAATTTTTTTTAATGGTGCTAAAGGACCAATTTTTAATATGTGGTTTGAAGCATCAACAAGAACTTTTCATCTTTGATAGGATTACCAATCATTTGTCATTTGTTTTACCTTGTTTGATTATTTTAAGCTTGTGATCTTGACGGGGATCTTCAGCAACGCAATTTGCAGCTCCTCCATCTCCCCTGCACTCTTATCACCGTTGCATAGCTGCACAGTTGCATCATCGTTTCCCTCCACATCACATATTGACTAACATAAATTTACATAGAAAACGCAGAAGGATCATCACATCTGGTCTGCGATCTGTTGTAGCGGCAGTCAAGCAGAGACCTCGTACCTCACACCCTTGTAGATCTGTGAACCAAAAAAACTGTCGAGAAACGTTGTTCAGAGAAGGATACATGCCGCTGAGCAACACGACAGGGTGCTTCAGCGAGAAGAAGTTTAATGCAGTGAAAAGAAAAATCACCAGATCAGATGCTTGAGGAGCGATGATGGTCTGCGCAGTGACCCCACAATGTTGCCCTTCATGATCGTCCGTCGAGCCTTGAGGTACTGACTGACGCGATTTCTCGTCATTTAATCCAATTTCACCATTGCCTTCGATCCCGGACTCGCTCTGCTTGTTTGCCTTCCATAACTTGAAAGAGAGAAAGCTCGTCTTCTCTTTGGTGCAATTCTCTTTACAAAAAAAGAAATTTAACGTTAGTACACATGCCACTCTAGATCCTTACCCGTCTGCATCAAGAGTACATGCCGACCGCCAAGAAGGTACGATTTCACCGTGGAGGCCCGCCAACATAAAAATAATGCGTGTCTATCCAAGCAGGATTACTCAAATGGCAGGATAATTAATGTGGCAGAATCTTTAACTACGTAACTAGAAAATTAATGGTGTCTGACTTCACTTTAGACGAGTACTGACCCAACTCTGAATCAGGCCTTGCCGTGACGTGTGAAACAATGACTGGTGCATGACCAGAAACATTGTCCCAAGGGCCAAACTCTTCAAGGTGCGCTCCATCCATCGGAAGAGCAGAAGGCCTTCGAATCGGACTCCCGACTAGAGGATCATTCCAGCTGGAATTTGATGTCAGATCCAATAGAGAGCAATCGCTCCTTGGGCTCTTCATACAATCTTCATCCTCCGAGTAGCTTGCTCCGCTGCTTGGCACGGCTGTAGCCTGCCAGGCACAAAAGTCGGTATTTGTGAAGTAGTCGAACAGTGTTCTAGAAAACCTACTGGAGTCATATTACAATTGGCAGGGTTTAGGTTTTAAACTCCCCTACACTTGGCAGGGTTTAACGTGGCCGAAATTGGAGGGAGGGGAGTTTYCCTTCTAGTTTTCTTCAATAAACAATCCAGTAATCCATCGTCCACTCGTGAAAATGGACGCAAGCCAGTTAAAAGCTTGCGTGCTAGTTGGAGTCTTGAATTTCAATTATCCGTTTCTCTAAAATCATTACCTCTTTTAATAATTCTTGGCATCGGGGATGACTGTACTTTACCTTCTCAGACAACCTTGTTTTCTTGCTCACAGATAGCTGGAGCTTGTTGTGGGAGCTTTCCTCCTGACATTGCATTCGCTTCACTGATCTCTCACTAATTGGAGGAGTCCGGGGSGAGGAATGAATATTGGAAGATGGCTCTGGGACGGCAACCTCTTTGCCAGAAAGTTGACTGGACTCACGAGACCGCTTTGGATGAAGACTCTGTGAGGGCGACGTCGACTCTGGGTCTGGGTTGTTGCCTGCACTTGTGCTATTGAGACCACTTGTTTCTTCAGTGCAGACAGAGTTTTCTACAGGGACTTTGCTCGCTTCCAAGTACCTACATGTAGCAGTCTTTGTCAACGYCTTCYCAGTTTGTGCATCTCCCGTCATCATCGGACCACTGGCATATCACACACTGATTGATTATGAGCAGTTTCGGCCAACGTCATATTTCACTGAAAAGAAAGCCAGCCTACACTCAATTCACTCTATTCACACACTTTGTAATTACACTCTGAGGTTACACATCCCTTGGATATGTCTCGTTGAATACACATCTGGTCAGACAACTTCCACATGTAAAGTTGTGAACAAGTGTGAGCACACTCAGAAGCCCATTTGTGCTCGAATCAATGTCATTCRAAAGGGTTGGATGTGACCCAGTTTGTTAGCAGAAAGAATTTGCTGAACCTGTGTTTTACTGCCCCCGTTACAATCTTGCTGATAGCTTGCCCCATTCCTCCTCGAGGGCAACTTCCATCTACAGATATCTCGGTGGTGACGCTGCCGGACAAATCAGCCGTCGCTGCCGTCTCTTCTGGACGTGTCTGAATCTGATTGGGTAAGGAAAAGTCGCTCATGGTCTCCGATTCCACGCAAAATTCCGCAGAACTGTCCTTCTTCCGAGATCGCGTGCTGTCAGGGGAGACCTGCTCAACTAGCCACAGCCATACGTCACAGCATAATACAAATCTGTCGGCTATTGCATAAGGATGAAAATCACGAGGCTCTAAGACACTCCTCATTTTTCGAATGATTTCACAATGACCCTACATTTCCCCTGAAAAACTTTGATGATCTTCAAGGCAGGGGACCCTTTGTTTTCATGAACTACGGCTCCGTTCTCTGTGGAAAATCCTGAAGCTTGTCCACGAATTGTGGGCCACTGTAACATGAATATATATTCTTGGTACAGTTATACTGTACAAGGACTCCCCAGCCCTTCGCATTCCAGAGTCTCATCAGAGAACAGCAGTTGAATTAAAGACACAATCTGCAGTTACCTTCTTTTCCTCGGGCAGCTTCCACATCATCGAGAGAGAGTCTTTCTCTGGAGCCACTTTTTCATCCTCCAGAGCGCTTGCCTTGTCCATTTGCTCACCTTCGTCAAGTTGAGACCAAGACAGTATCATCTTCTCCACTCCGTTGGCGATTTCCTCGATCATATTAAAGTCGAGGTTCGGGGGACAGTTCTCGGCGTCACGGTCCCAGCTTCCGTGATCCTTGCAGCCCTTTTCGATGAGCCCCCCACTGGAACGTTGCCGATTGCTGGACTGTATCCTCCTCCCCAGCGGCGTGATTTTCACTTTGGCCCGGGTCATGGTCTCTTCAAGAATTAGAGGGACAGAATATTCACTCACAAAGATTGGTTGAAGAAGACAAACTGCTCAATCATCAGAATGCTGTATAAAAACATTATGCAGCATGCAAAGAATGTATAATTCGAGACTCTTGGGCGTATATGAAACTATTCAGAAGACAGTACGTGCTACCACATCTGAGGGAGCTCCCACTGAGGGGACCCAGATCTACCCTTGAAATTTTCCGCCAGCGTCAGTTGCTGCGTGTGTTTATCAAAATTTTGTTGTACGTTGTCAGTGGTCAATCGTCTCGAAGTTTCACCATGACCCTAATAAAACCATTTCACCGAACTATTGCCTCTACACGTAGACGGGAATATTGCAAGAAGAGACACTTATAGCTGTAAGTTATTAAGTACGACGAAAACTTTCAGGAACCTACGGTACATGATACCAGTAGGGTTACATGAAGAGTGGTGCTGAGGTAAAACGAGATTGAATTGATCGAGAGCCGAGAAAACATGGTAAACCAAAACTTTAACGATACCGTGTTCTGAAAACCTGAAACTGATTCAATGCATTACGAACTTCAAGCGAACCCCAGGCAAGGAAATTAAGCTCCAGAACCCAAGAGCGAAACGCAAGAAAATTCTGCAGCAGACACACGACAAACAGAGCTGTAATAAGATTGCTCACCACTCTTCGATATTCAATGTGTTTCATCAGTTGGATCGATTGTGGGCGCGCAACCTGTCTCTGCAAGGAATTAAAGCGAACATTACTGCACAAAGACTCGATCAATCGCGAGATGCTTCGACTTCGATTTCCTTTCAATCTGCAAAAAACTACGCTGAACTACAAATTGTAGGAACCTTAGAAATTTCAACGATTGTGAAGAGACCGTATCGAGCTTCTTCGTGCCATTGTAAACATTATGATTCGATCGCTCTTGCTGCTGGTTCCGGAGCGAGAGGAATGTTTAAATGGCGGGGGCGGCAGAGGACGTTCCGTCAGTTTCGCGTGAAGTGGGTTATATAATAACCCGTTCCACACCTTATAAAGACGAGCTGCATTTACACTGTAGAGTTGGAACTTACGTAAGTGGGCGAAATTTGGCCTCACGGTGTTGTACCGCAGGCAAATGGCCATCAGTAGCAGCACTGGCATAGAGCTCTTCCGTCACTCGACCTCGTTTTGGGGCGGCGAGAATGATCATCATATGTACTCTAATTATAAGACTGACATGCTCCGAGCTCCTGAATAGCTCCTCTCACCGTTTGCAGCGTAATTTTCGTTAGCACCCGAGGTCTCACGCCGTAAACTCCTGCTTTTAAACTTTCTTAGGTCTAAGATGTTTGCAAAATGTTTGCAATTGTGTTTGAAAATACATCAGGCAAGCAGTTGTCCTCTTGGCTGTCATGTTGCAATGTTGTCCACTACATTTTCTACCTGCACAAAATCACTTTTATTGCCTTTTAGCTTGTGTTGCTTKGGAAGGAATTTTTCACTTCAGGATCCCGCCCCACATGCTCTCGCCTTGTTGCTTTATGATTGACCAGAATCTGACAGCAAATTTTTTGCCTTTCACTCAAGAGCACCCACCCAATAAATTATTGCAAATCAGATAGCTTATGGCAATCATATTGAGCCATCTGGAGGCCTAATATTAACTCAAAAACTTGAGCTAATTGTATTGTAACAGGGATTCTTTGTAATTTTAACTAGATTTTCAAGTTTTAGGTAGAAACACTCATTAACATCCATGTTCCCATTTTTGTACTTTAGACTGGCACTAAATGTGTCCCTAGATTTTAGTTAACCTGTCCTTCAAATGATTAACTCTAATTTGCTCACGCATTAATTTTGAAAAACACCTATTTAACCTTTGAGCGCCCCAGCACCTCAAATATGGCCTCTCCAAGTTAAACGAATTTTCTTGTTAGACTATTATAATCTTTTCAATGGTATAGTCAAAGGACATGTCATTTTCCCTCTAGACTTGTTTCCTCTACCAATCAATACAATCAATTTATGTGGACCTCTATTTAAATGATAGCTCGATTGTAAGGGGTCTGGATTTTAGTAAGCATGAGCTCGGCTCTCAAGGGTTAACTTTATTTGGCTTACCATTGATTTTTGCAGATTTCAATTTAGGATTCACCTATGCCACATTTTCAATGGTTTAGGGGACTTTGAAAAATCATAAAAATTAAATACCACATCCAAAAAAAACTATTTTTTAATTTATAATAATCATGATTTTCATTCACTAATACTACAAAAATATTATATCTAGAAAAAGATGCCTCCAACTATGCTGAATTACTTATATTGACAGTTTTTGGGTGCTTCCACCATATGTGACAATTAAAATGAATGTGCTATGCATTTCTGCACTGTCAATAATGCAGGATGAAGGGATTACTTGCAACCCTCTCTAATTTGAGCACTGTATTGCACATTCCCCTACACATTCCATGTCGAGTAAACATCAAATTGGGTACACCCCTGTTGTACACGTAAGTCAGTATTGATGTACCTGTTAAGGTAGAACCACCTATAACCAACCAAATAAGGAATTTGGATGAATCTCAAGCAATTGAATGCAAGGTAAATATTTTTAGAGGTGTGTTGATAAATAATGAGGATTGCAAAAACTTTGGTAATTTTATTGCATGAATTGAAATTACTATGAAGTTAGAAAGGCAAAAAGTGCTCCCAACCCATAGCCGATCTCTAAACTCTTCCAATTTTGATCATTCAGAAAATTATTTTTCCACTCACCGCTTCCTACTTTTTTTAGCACTACTTTGGAACATGTATCATGAACTTTTAGTCCCAACCTTGAAAAGATGAAAAAAAATCCTTGATTGGAAATAAGGCAATCTATGGTTGGCTATGGGGCACTGGTCGGTAATGGGTGGTTCTACCTTAGTTAGGGCTTCAAATTTTCTAAAATTTCAAGCTTGCCAATTCTGACATACCTGTTGGTAAGTCTCTTCAAAATTTCTTAAAAGTTGAAATATGTGGGGGTATAAGTATCACAGAAATTTCACTTTTATCTCCACAAGGGTATAAATATATAAGTATGTTTGTGGGCATCCATGAATATTGTAGGAATACACATTTGTTGGTCTTGGTTTTCAGATACTTGTCAAATATGTGCATGACTGGATATGATTAAGTTTGAATGTATCTATAATTATGTATTCTAAAATTTCAACATAAATATAAAAATGATGTGAATATGAGTTCATGAGTGCTCCATCACCCCTTGCTGTCATGGTTTCTATGATAGAGATACGTGTACCCTCTGAATTAGTAGAAAAGATTGCTAAGAAGGGAATGTGCACAAAATTATCTACCTAACAAGTAGGATTTACAACAAATTTACCACATCGCCCTTTTCCTTCATAAGTATTGTGATACAAATTAGTTTTTAAGAAAAAAATCACCCTTCTAAGTACTTGATACAAAAACACACTTAAGGTAGATTGCTCTTAAAGCAACCATTTAAGAGCGGATTGCATTTTTAGTCAATCTAAACTCCTTGTAAATTTTTTGTAAATTTTCATAGGAAAAAAAAAGGAATGACATCTAACCCAAGTAGTTTCATATTTTTTGGACCTTTAATGAATTAGTTACAAATTTTTGAAGTTGTAATGCAGTGGTCACTAAAAGTGACCACCTCCTGAAATGTACACTATTGGTACTTTGAAGAAAGCAAAATGTACCCCTCTATCATGATCGCAATTAGACTGTGGGTGCTTTAAGAGCAGACTATCTTAATAGAGACATCCATGCCCAAATCTAACATACATGTATGTTCAACACTGGTCCACTCACCCCAGCTAAGGTAGGAGGTCTTGAAATGGAGCAGGTTCTACAATAGAACAGACTCTAGAGGTAGATTTTGCACTCTCCAATTGTCTCTGTGAATTGCAACAGTGACCTGGAACGTGACATGCGCCTACACTCAGTCTCTCGCGCACAAAGCAGCGACCTGTTGTGTGTCTTTCTCCGCTTTCTACAACGAAACCATTGTGCCATGTCCCAAGTGCGCTTGCGACTGTCTACCRAAGACGACAGCGCCAATTCTGCCCCAAAATGGAGTGGATACGAACAATCAGAAGTGCATCAACCGGTGCGTTGATTCCTTAGACTAAACTCTATACTGATTTGTACTTCAATTTCCTCTTCTTTCAAAGGGATTGCTTCCTATTAGGCAATGAAGTACAAAAAACGAATCATAAAGACTGCGAACTCATGACGGTTTTCCTCAGCTAGTCCTCGTTAATCGTTTGAAAACAGACAGGAAATCAACGTATGATTAAAAAAACTTCTTGGGTCATGAATTTTATTGTTGGTATGATAAACGAGCCTGTTCGAATGGAGACTAAAATTCTGGTTGAATTGAATTGAATTGAATTGAATTGAGTGTCCAGGTTTGACCCACATCTGCCACTGACCCTGAACGCCACGAAGAGCAACCTGCAATCGACGCCAGATATGCTGTACTGCACCAACGACATGTGTCCAGTCAAGATCCACTGGCACATTAAGCTGAACTATCAGGAATACTGGAGGGTGAAGATCACCATCACCAACCGCGACGTCACGAGAAACTACACGCTCTGGAACATGGCGGCCATGCACCCCAACTTCCAAAACTTCACGGAAGCYTTCAGCTTCAGCTACAAACCACTCAACCCATACGGCAAAAACGCGATCAGTAAGGACCTCTTCACTCGCACTTACAACTCTGGAATGTCTAATTACACAGTTTGATATCTAAGTGTACTCCTGCCGTTCTAAAATGATTGTCCGCTTTGAATGTCATGTTGTTTTCTTAAGGTTGTTTTGAGTAGGTCAAAAAAATATTTCCTAGCTTGTGGCTAATATTATGTAGGTTGCAATGAATACATGCAATGTACTTCATTGATTATAGTGATATAAAACTGTGGAACCCTACTTTTAATCACAATATGGTCCATGAAATTGGCGCATCAAAATACCAACAGAGTTGTGGACAATCATTTGGGGACGGAGTATGTAAGTAACTATCAGTAGAGTGAATTTGAAACATTTGAAACATTTGTTCCATTGCTGATACAAGCAGAGTGTCACTCTAATAGGGTGCCTTCTGGATTGTGGCACAAATAGGGTTTCTCACCTTAGTTGATTCTACCGTCGTTGATTATAGCAACTTCCATCAACATCGATTGCTTTTTGTTCAAAAATGTAGTCTAAATTTGATCATTTCTTCTTACAATCGGTTCATTCTGTGACCTTTCTTCAACCTGGATTTCTAACTGCCGGTTTTATTTCTAAGCTTGGAAAACACCCATCAATTTTGTTCTCCAAAAAACTAGGGTTTCGTCATTCTTGACAACGATTGTCAATCAACACTGACTGACAATGGAATTTCAATCCTTTGTTGCGACCTGACAGACAATTCGGCCATCTTCTGGGGCGTGAAATTCTACAACGACATGCTCATGTCCGCAGGCCCCGATGGCAACGTGCAATCCGAGATTCTGTTCCGGAAAGACTCCTCCTTCTCGTTGGCGAATGGTTGGGGATTCCCGCAACACATCCTCTTCAACGGCGACGAGTGCGTCATGCCGCAACCAGATCAGTATCCCACTTTACCAAGCAGCAGCTCCAGCTTACGAGTAGCGCTCACGACTCTTGTTGCGGCGCTTCTCTGCACAGTAGCAGTCCCTCTCGTGCTTGAGCTTGTTGAGTTTCTGTAGATTTCTACTCGTGACTTTGGAAAAAAAGTTTAGGTCGTGATTGTCACTCCGAGGAGGTCACGGCACCTTGAAATGATGAGCTGCAGAGATAACTTTAGGGTAGTGGAAGGAGAGCTTGAAACAGTAAACAGCTTAATTAGGTTAGCTTAATTAGTAGTTAGTACCGCAATTGAATTTTCTATGAGCTTGAAAGAACAATAAGAGACCTTGAATTATTTTATCATATTTTCGACTGAAATTACTCCTTTGAGGGTTATCTATTTTGAGGTAGGGAAGTGCATTTCTATGACCAGTTTTTAGGAGACAGGAATTTGGGTGATTATTATTATGTATTGCGAGAGAGCAGGGAGGATCATGGCTTATATAGCTGAAGTAGGGAGTGTTGTTTGGGATTAATGGTTGATTAGGCTTGGTGGGTGGTTTGTTTAACCCTTAAACGACGCCGATGGAAGCTATTTTGTGGTCGATGAATGCGAGAGAATCAAAACTGTGCAGGATAGAAATGGAACTATTCATCCTCGTAAATGTGTGTCGAAAGGGAAGATCTTCTATAGTACTTTGACTTCCCGTGCTTATTTTTGGAAATTTTTAAACCAATGATTCTAATGGAATCAAAATTCATGATTTCCACGATGACTCGCTTGATGTTTGAGGGTTAAGCTTTGAATGTCAAGGCAGACGTTTTGTGTTATGTAGGAGCTTAAGGAAGGTAACAATGTGGTTGGTTTTAGACTTCATTGAATGCTATACATTCCACTTTCAATGAGGAATGTGTGCGCAAATGGCAATTTGGGAGTGGATGTTGAAGTCTTTATCAACTTTAAGCTTGTTTTTCATTTCTCCCACTTGGATAATGGCACCGTGTTGAATTGACAGCTAGTTCTACATTATCTCTTAAGTGTTTAATRTGACTAGTTCTGATGTTGATCACTGTTCCGCTTGGGGTCCTCACCGTSTCTATGTTGTTGAATGTTCAGTAGCAAACTCAGCCCACATTCTCTTTTAAAGCCCATTARTCTGAAACCCACTAATGTACTGATTGAAAAAAAAATCATAGCTTACATTTTGAACGATCGAATCAATGTTTTGAATGTCACGATAATCGACTGTTTTCTTCCAAAGTGAACTTTCTTTTTCAATTTCGGGGTTAGTGAAGTGTGTGTTTGTGGTGGGATTGCAGGTAGATCTCTTGACGCAGGTGGTGAGAATCTCGACGGCATGGAAAGCGGAGAGCACAGGGACGGACCCCGCAACAGTATTGAAGATTGCATTGAGTGCAGCGCAGGCGGAGAGGCTGGCGTTCATGGAGGTCGTGATCAAAGGGAAAGGGAGGAATGCCCCTGTGGTATCCTTACCCGTGGTGGATGTCTCAGAGGAAGGCTCTGTGACGTTATACTCGCTCGGATTGCCAAAAGCCTACAATCCAGGGGAGATTCTGACGTTCGAGAGTTACGTGGCGATTACACACCAACTGAAGCCTTTTCCTGAGGAGATCTCGCAATCAGACTACCAGCTCGTCAAATATCAAGACAGTGCTTATATTTTGACTCCATACCCTGTCAAGATGCAAACGTCGTTTTTCARACTCTCAAGCTCGCGAGTTGAGTCWTTCACTAAGGTAGGCACAACTAAGGTAGTTGATTCCGAGGTTCGTTACGGTCCATACGAGAATACGGAAGCGTTGAAGAGCAAGCCAATCACTCTTCATTTTGAGAATAACCAACCTTTTGCAGTGGTGGAGGAGCTTGTGAGAGAGATTGAAATTTCCCACTGGGGGAATGTGTACGTTACAGAGAATTACAAGCTTGCTAACAAAGGGGCCCGTCTCAAAGGTGGCTTCTCAAGATTTGAGTATCAATCCAGGCCTGGTGCGAGTGGAATCTCGTCTTTCCGGCATCTTCATGCTAAGCTTCCTGTGAACGCTCATTCCGTGTATTATCGGGATGAGATTGGCAACATTTCGACGTCACATTTGAGATCCGATTTTCGAAAGACAGAGATCGAGCTTGAGCCACGGTTTCCGCTTTTTGGTGGCTGGAAAGTGGCTTTTACACTTGGATACAGTGTTCCTCTTCAAGATCTGGTGTTCAAGGCCCCTGATGGTTCTCGGTACCTCAATATTAGCATTGGYAGCCCTTTTACCAATGTTGTGGTGGACAAGCTAATTCTCAAGGTTGTGCTTCCTGAAGGATCATATGAGATCTCTGTTTCTGTTCCCTTTCCTGTCGAACAGCGTTTAGAGAAGAAGTATTCATATTTGGACACTGTGGGGAGGACAGTTGCAGTGCTGGTGAAGCAGAACTCGGTGTTGGAGCATCAGTTCAAGCATGTGTTGGTCCATTACAGGTTCAACTCATTACGAGTGTTGGYGGAGCCTCTGATGCTGATTCTGGTTTTCTTTGCGTTTTTTTCCGCATGCATTGCCTATACACACTTTGATTTCACTCTGTCCAAGTCAAGTGCTGCATATCAAGCGCAACTCCAGCGTGAGGAGGTCATGGATATCCTCCAGAGGCTGCAGAAGGTACTGGYGATTCGTGGTGCTGCAGACGAGCGTCTGGATGCATCATTGAAAGAAGTAGCACGCACAGGCGATATTGCTGCTTGTAAAGCCGCKCGTAAATCAGCAGATCAGATCTGGAAGGGAACGTCCAAGGACCTGAAAGCACTCACAGAGGGCCTTCAGTCAACTGTCAAGCCTGTCCCAGGCAAAACAACGGCCGCGGCAAAACCTTCTACTATCTTGACGAAGGTGGATACATTGTTGCAGAAAGAGAAGGAGATGGTGGAAAAGGTGCAGCAGAAGCAGACGGTTACTGTAGATGCGTACGAGCGAAAGTTGAGCAGTAAAGAAATCGATTCTCGCATTGCTCCTGTCCAGGAGAAGCTGGAAAGCCTAAGGCAAGAGGTGTCTAGTCTGATTTCTTCATTAGATGAGTAGTTTGACATGTGCTAGTATGACTCCTTTTGATGATGGAGTCTATGAGGGTAGCACTTTCGGAACTGGAAATCATGCTTCTTGCGCTGTCCTTTGTAATGAGGTTGAGTTAGCAAGGGCCAATCAGGTTCAAATTTCAGATAGTATAGTTGTAGGGTTTACTCTGAAATATCGTCCATGGAGTCTCTCCATTCTGGATTTTACTTAGAGAGAAATATGTATACGCTGGATTTGTCTGGCTACATTTTGGAGACCTGTATGTGCATTGCTTGAATCCAAGTTTTCGGAGGATCAGGTCAATCGCTGAAGATTGAGTTCGCGATGAATTAGCATGTTGTCAGTGTGCAAATAGTCTCTAATTTGGAAGACCATTGAGATAAGTACGATAGGTGCCAAAAGACTTTTTGGAGATAAACTCTTTTGAATAGAGTTGCCTCTGGACATTTGCAATACCCAGCACAAGGAACATGGATGAGGATGTCTGTACTTTGACCTTGGTGTAGCCACTGGCTGGTACTCGTCTGCTTGCCCTGTATTTGTACAGCGTAGACATCTCCTGAGGCATGAGATCTAGTATTCTACTGTAGTATTGGACGCAGGGAGTCGTGCAATCAGTGTATGCTATCGCCTTTTAGAGACCAAACTGACTTAAACGTTGTGCCGGTATACCCTGTTGACATGAAGGCTGTTGCAATGTTTCACACAGAATATGCGTGCAAGCCTATGGGTGGTGGTCTTTACTGAGGTGCGTTTATCATGAGGCAACCTTGACCAATGTACAGTACTTAATGAATAATTCTAATCCAAATCTCTTATGCTGTATATGGTCTGCTCATCCCGTCTGTTACTTCCTGTTAACTGGAGTCTGTATTGGCTGTTGGGGGACAATCTAATGACAGCTCGTATTATTGTGACCCAGGTCGTGTTTATCTCACCAAACAGCACGTCGGGTTGATTGATAATTGGAGCGCTTACGAGCAATGACGCTAAGGTAGAGTATGTATGTTAGAATTACGCATGTTAGAGTATGCTTTCATTGGGAGATTACAGAATGCAAAGATCACTTCGGGAATACGAGAGGCTAAATCTCTGGAGACCGACTTGTTTCCTCACTCAATTTATTAGATCTTTTCGTATTCAAGAAAAGTTGCACACAGTCTCGCAGTCTACTTTGAAGCGCACTAACTTTTGCATCCAATATCTGATTTCAATAAAACTTGTTGGAAAAGTTGCACATACTAGTCTAGTTTCTATGGTAAAATTTTCAGATCAATCCAAGAAGTATTGAGTTAGTGAAAGTCATTCAAAGTTCTCGGGTTCAATTCAGGTTTAGCACATTGAATTGTGATGGCTTCAACTTCGGGGGATTGTATCTTTTTCATCAAATGTTTTTTTTCAATAAAATTTGTTGGGTTTTGTTCCCATAAAGTTCTAGTTATTGTGGTAAAAGTTTCATGCCAATCCAAGTTCTTTTGAATGTTTGGGAGAAATTCAAAGTTCAAAATCCAGAAAGTTTTGCATTTCAGTGAACTTCGGCGACTCATAACTTCTTCGTATATGATCCTTTTTCAATAATTTTTGTTGGAAAAGTTGCGCTTACTAATCTAGTTTGTGTAGTTCGAATTTCATATCCATCCAAGACGTTATGAATTACTGAGAGGCATTTTAGTAGAAGGTGGTACAGCCACAAATGTGATTTTTGGCTACTTTTTTCACTATTTTTTGACATTTCAAATTCATTTAGCAAACACAATGAGTCATTTTTATGATATTTTTATCACGGAAGTGTTTATATTCTGGTTTTGAATCACTTTGAAGTTCAAAGCTTTTTCATTTGAGTTGATTTAGAAATCAAATCTCACCCCCAAATGTTTTTTTGAGAAGATTTCAGCACCTTTTTTCAACACTAAAACATTATAATCTTTCAACCAATACGGTCAAATGACCCCAAATTTTTTTCACAACATCTACAACATGAACACTACAATATTGTACGGTTGAGATTTTTATAACTGACTGAAGGGAGGATTTTTAACACTTGCAAAGGGAGGATGCTTTCAAGCATGGTTGGACCTTGGGCGTTGAGGGGTTAAGGGACGGATTGGTGACCGTGGAAATCATTCATTTTGATACCATGGGAATCATTGGATTACTAAAATCTGAAAGCATTCATAGGAAGTTGAACTACCATAGACGATCTCAATCCCCTTTCCTCAATTAAAAATTCTAAGGATGAATAGTTGCACTTTTGTCCCACATAGAAAGATACTTTGTCATCCATCAAAAACTAAATGTCCATGTCGACGTTTATGTGATAAGCCTACTCATGAAGCTTGTGTGCATATGTGCAAATGAACAATATGTGCTTGATTTTGAACAATTGACAATCTTGACCTTCATAGATGTTCAAAAGCTTTTGGTTGTACAATGACACCAAGTCTTGTCCAATTGAGAGAACATGATGACCTATTGTTGTCCCTTTAGTCTTTGCACATATTTGGACTCAATGGATTTACATGAAGCATTGGAAATTAATATCATTGGATTTACATGAAGCAAAATAAAACCAAAAATCAACCAAGGGCTAATTGCAACATTGAGAGCCTTGCAACTAATCATAATGAGCCACAACTACTCTAGGAACTACGCCATAACTTCATAAAAAGACAACAATCTATTGATTGGAAATGGGGGTGGGGGGTGGGGGATTGGAAATGGGTTTTCTCCCCTACTGAGAATAATTATCAAGAAAGAAATGAAATTGTGAATGTTTTTAAATATTTAAATCTTAGATTTACAAGAAATTCTCATAAACTATATTGTCATCTAAACAAAAAACTTTGATTCATTCCATTTGGATTAGTGATGTGAAAGTTATAATTTTTTTCATCCTTTTGGGAAAATAAGTTGCAGGTTTATGCCATATTTAACTACTTTTGGACTTTTAACGGAATTTTGGATTTTGTTCATCCGGAGATCTCTGGATGTCATATATATCTAAAATCTAAATCTGTTGTACATTTTTCAAACCACCTAGTCCAAAATCTATATCATTTCTAGATTCATAAAATCTATAGAAGTCAAAGTCTACAATTGTCTTAGATGTCCCTTTACCAATTTTGGACTTTGCAAAGTCCAAAAGTAGTTAAATTTGGCATGTTTCATTTTAGAATTCAAAATAAAATGTTTCACAAGGTTAAGATTTCTTGTTAGACTAAACAATCTCACAATTACAAAGATTAGCATGTGTCATTAATATCTTAGAGCTACAAATATTACTAAAACAATAAATAAGTATGAAAAACAATGAAAAATAAATTTTTTTTTTTTTTCTAGATTCATAAAATCTATAGAAGTCAAAGTCTACAATTGTCTTAGATGTCCCTTTACCAATTTTGGACTTTGCAAAGTCCAAAAGTAGTTAAATTTGGCATGTTTCATTTTAGAATTCAAAATAAAATGTTTCACAAGGTTAAGATTTCTTGTTAGACTAAACAATCTCACAATTACAAAGATTAGCATGTGTCATTAATATCTTAGAGCTACAAATATTACTAAAACAATAAATAAGTATGAAAAACAATGAAAAATAAATTTTTTTTTTTTTTTAATGGTTAACAATTAAAGTGCAAAAAAATGGTTTGTTGAAAATAGAGGTTTTGATTTTTAAAAGTGAAATTTGGAGTGGTAATTGAGATTACATGAAAGAATAAATTTGATAGGTTAGTTTGAATGAAAAATCTTGAAAAGTCTAATTTTTGAAATATATCCTTCCGGTTGGAGTTCTTATAAATCAAAAATACATATTGTTGATTTGAGTAGACAAAAGATTTGGATACTCAAAAGTCTTCTAAACTATGAAAATGAAAATCGTGACTATTACCAAACTACCTATTAAATTGTAAAGGACTTTTAAAGTTGTTTTTAAATAAGAATAAAAAAAACAAATGAAGAGGTGTTAGGCATCGTGGTTGTAAATTTGAAATTCATCACCTTTACGCATCAAATGTTATGGAAGAAGATTTGAAGGACACAATATCTTGCTATCCCATGAAAGAAAGCAATCTGCAAGTTGGTCCTACAATTTCTCACCCTCCCTGCGTGGTACAAAACCATTGTTCGTAATTTTCTCCAGAAAACAAATCCCCCTTCCACTATCATTGATCAAATGGTTGTCATATTAAAAGATGGTTGTTAATTACAGACGATATGGGCCATCCAGTGGGATATAAAATATGAATGTAGCGTATGGATATAAAGATTTGGAGAACATACAAAAAATAAAATGTATGCGGCAAATTAATATCCCATATCTAATGCAATCCAAAAATGTTGCAAGAAATTACAATATTGGATTGTAGTGCCAAACACAATTCATACAAGATTCACATGATTGTGTACCAGAAGAAAATTTACATGTGTATCCCATTGTAAAGGTTTAACAACCAATGCAAAAATGACACATGTACCCCATCTATTTTTCAAATTTGCTTTTGAAAGAAACAACCCTTTTGTCACTATCATTTTGACAACATATATAATACGACACACAACAATCCATAACGCTCAAACAATACTAGCATTCAGGTGTTCTTTGGAATTAGCCTTATGGACGTTCAAAGGAAAATACAACATAATAAAAAGAAATGACTAGAAAGCTATACCTAGAAGGACAATACTAGATGTAGTCCAATGATTCAATGCACAATAAGTATTGACCTCTAAAGTCCCAAGGCCTTTTTTCTCTCAAAAATCATTCAAAACTACCTTTTTCATTGCAAGGTGCAAAGCTTTCAAAAATTTCAATTTCTTTGCATATCTAACCATAGGATCTTGCAATAGATTGGTATAAGAATGTGTATGAAAAGTTTCACAAACTTTGACTTCATAGATTGTAGGATATGTGTGTTTAACCCATTAAGGACCATGGTTGATTTGGGGGGCAGACAAGACATTCTCTAGTTTCGAATTAAACATGGAAAAAAATTTCAAATTGTGATGCTTTCCGGAGATTTGACCATGCTGATGAATTGGCATGAACCTCTACAATAAATTTTGTGGCAATTCAAGGTTCCCTTATTGGAAGATTTTTTTTCATTCAGCCCAAATTTCATTAGTTTTTTCAATCCCTAAACCACATTCTAGCACAGATTGTCCTAATTCTTGTCACAATGCATTTGATTTACAATTCCCCACACGTGTCCCCTTTTTTCCTTATCCAAATTCATTTTAAAACTTTGGCTATCAATGAAAAAGCGTCAATATCAACCCCAAAGTGGTCACCCTGTCCTTAATGGGTTAAAGTGAAAAAAACAAACCTTTTTTATACATTCTATGAGCAAAACAACTTGAGGGTGATTGCAAGAAACACTTGTCCTATTTTTTGTCCCCTTGCCCTTGGATAGGTGGTTTTTTGCTCATAACTTTTGATGGAGGACATAAAAAGAGGTGCTCTGGCAGAGGTATTCCACAACTTGAATCTTGTTTCATTCCGGGTTCTACCACTTTTTTGTTATCAGAGTCTTGGCTTTGTTAGTACTTGCTTTCGAATTTCTTCAGAGCATTCTATTGAGGTTCAACCTTCATTCAGGGTGCCAGAGTCTGGTTTGAGGAGCATTGCAAATGGCTGACATGATGCCGTTGAGCCTTGACACAGGCAGTAGCCTGTCGAAGTTGGACATTGGATGTCGGAGGCCCTTGAACCAAGCGAAGAGCGGTGACGGAGGTCCCTCGAATTGGGATCCATCGGGTACCTTGACGAACACCGGGAAGCGATAGCACGATCTTCTCACTTTCAACTGGCGGCATCCGCTGCCAGCGTCTTGGATGAGTTCCTTGTGGTGGCCCCCTCTTTTTCCATCTCCGACAAGTCTACCCGCTGTTTGTGTTTGTTCTGCGTGATCTTTGGTGGTGGTTTCTTGAGTTTATTCGACGGTTGAAGGCGATCGGAGAGGGCTGTGCAACTTGGGCACCTTCTTCGAATTTCTCCAAAGACGATTGGCGGAGGTGTTTTGATGTTGTTTCATGGATCTGCGTGTCAGCTCGCTTTTGACTCATTTTACATTTATGTCACATAGCTAGTGCAAAACAATTCCGTTCCATTCTTTATCGGGAGTTTTCTTGGTTCAACTTCCATAGCCAGAATTCTTTTGGGTTTGGTTCTTTAGCCTGTATTTTTTCGCTTGAGTTCCTTTGGGAGAATATTGTTAGGTTCAATTCTTTGGCTTGGTACGATTCATCAAGCCGATATTTTGTACATAATTTTATTATACATCTGCATGTTTATTGCACATAATTTTATTATACATTTTTGGCTTGGTACGATTCATGAAGCCGATTTCCTTTATTTTTGCCGATGAGCTTCCTGTGTTGGATGCTTTTTAGCCCTGCGCAAGGATTCTATTTTGCTTGTGTTTGTTTCTCCTTGTTTGTGCATGCCTAACTCTTGAGACTGAGTTTGTGACTTGAATGGATTTTAAATCCGATGGCCAGGTCTACAACTTTCTCGTATTTAATTTGATGATAATTTCATCCTTCCATTCTTTCCGTTGATGTTGAGAAGTTGTACGTTGTAGCTCCAGTTTTAGATTGTAGTAGTGTTGTGGAGGGAGAGATAGTATGAGAATTGATGTATTGAGAGAAAATAATGAGCATCACAACGTAGGTTTGGAGAAACTTAATCTTTGTAAATTTGTGTTTGTAGAATTAGTTTTGTGCCTCTTGGAACTGCAATCAGCAGTGCTGTTGAAATTTGTTCACGGAGCAGAGTAATTCAATCAAGCACTATCGAGCCACGTGAAGATTGTTACTTCTCAATACTCGTGAGGCTTCTGTTTCTGTTTCTGTTTCTGTTCAACTCATTCACATGCATGCACAGAGTTCGGGGTTGCCAACGCGAGTAAGAGATCGAGTCGACCTGCAGTGAACACAGTCTTTCTTCATCGATCCAGATCAGGTAATTTCCGAAAGTAGTTGGAGCGTACTCATCTGATCGATATCGATAGCACATCATATCTGTGCTGAATGGGATGCATGCCTTGTATGGCATGGTGTGGAATTACTGGAATGAATCTGCTTTTTTGCTGATCGACAATCTGTTGTTACAGAAACTAGATGCTTCTTCCGCTTTTGATCTGTTCTTAATTAATGCAGACTGATTTGATATCAGGTGATCAAAATGGAAACATCAGGGTTTGGGACCTGAAAACAAACTCGAGCAGCTGTGAGCTGGTGTACGTGTGCTTGTCATCGATCTTTTCTGATTGTTCGTTTGAATGATCAATATGCATCATGTAATTTGTATATTAGCACGCAAGGTAGCTGTCCGTTGCTTTTTGTGTCCGGTTTAATCTAAAGGATGTTTTTCGTGCCATAGGATACTGTTGATATTAATAACCTGACTCCACAATTCAAGATCTTCATGTTGCGGTTCTACTACAAATTTATTCAATCAATCCTTTTGCCTGTTTCTGTAAGCTTGATAATGATCATTATCTGCARTTAATGTTCACGAATCGGCTGCGTGGTGTTTACTCACCGTGATTCATGATCATCATTTGCAGGTCCCGGAGGTGGACGCAGCGGGTAGCCAGGTCGATCATTGACCGTGATGTGCAGTGGGACGCCAGTTTCGTCGTGGAACAATAATGGCACATGTCATGTTTGGCGCCTTCAATTCTTCACGGAACAGAGGTTTACCGCTCTTCAACAGATCTATATCTATTCCTACAGTAGCAATTGTTTCTTCTTATAAGTGATCATTTATAGATATAATTGGAGGAATTGTTTTGGGGAGATTGACCCAGGCATTTGATTAAGGACTTTAAAGGCCTTCGAAACTGAAGTGCATGTATGGTGCCAGAATTTGCAGCTCGATCACTCAGTTCTTTTGTTTGGACAGGTGGCAAATATACGATTGGAAGACCTTTTTTGACGTACATTGATAGCCTGGGGAMGCTCTCATATTGCACCAGAAATTATATTAACTCTCACCTGTATTTTGATTGAAATGGCACTCTATTTGTTTTTCCATTAATTTATGTATTGGATTACCACTGACTGCAAATCATGACGATCGAGTTTTGAGCCTCTTCACAAGCTTCAGGCACACGATAACATACGTCTTGAAGTGCTTGCTGTCACCTGAATAAATTTTGTATTTTAGCAACTTCTTTGATGCTATATTTACATAATTGACGTAAGTTAAAGGCATTTTAGACATGTGAGAAAGTGCCAAAAGAGATACAAGGATTGCATGGTGAGTTACATTTGCAGGGTTTTACAGCCAATGTTTAATTGTCAGAGAGTTCTTCAATTTTTATGTTATTTTGCACTATATGTTTTTTGCATTTTGTTTTACAAGCGTTGCATCGTGACGTTCAGGAATAACTAGAGTTTGATGTTTTCAATAACTATGAGAAAACCATGCCAATGCAATTGTGGTCGAGACAGGGGTTCCGCATTTACACCTAAGGTTGTCTGCACGTGCTTCAGGTTGTCTCTAAAATTCCTTTGTAAATTAGGGTTCTGCAACTGGATCTTGAATTGTTTTGACCCGACTCCAATACTAGACCAGACAGACTCTTCATTCACTCTAGTCTCAATAGATCAAATCTCCAAACACAAATTTACAAAGATCAAGTTTCTCCAAACCATCGTTGTGATGCTCATTATTTTCTCTCAATACATCAATTCTCATACTATCTCTCCCTCCACAATACTACTACCACCTAAAACTGGAGCTACAACCTACAACTTCTCAACATCAACAGAAACAATGGAAGGATGAAATCATCATCAAATTAAATACACGAAAGTTGCAAAGGAAACCTAGCCATCGGAATGAAAATCCATTCAAGTCACAAACTCAGGCTCAAGTGTTAGGCATGCACAAACAAGGAAGAAATAAACAGAAGCAAAATAGAATCCTTGCGCAGGGCTACAAAGCATCCAATACAGAAAGCTCATCGACAAAAATACAGAAAAACTGCAGACTTATAATAATATTATGTACAAAAAATCGGCTTGATGAATCGTACCAAGCCAAAGAATTGAACCTAAAAATATTCTACCAACGGAACTCAAGCGAAAAATACAGGCTAAAGAACCAAACCCAAAAGAATTCTGGCTATGGAAGTTGAACCAAGAAAAATTCTCGATATAGAATGGAACGGAATTGTTTTGCACTAGCTATGTGACATAAATGTAAAATGAGTCAAAAGCGAGCTGACACGCAGATCCATGAAACAACATCAAAACACCTCCGCCAATCGTCTTTGGAGAAATTCGAAGAAGGTACCCAAGTTGCACAGCCCTTTCCGATCGCCTTCAACCGTCGAATAAACTCAAGAAACCACCACCAAAGATCACGCAGAACAAACACAAACAGCGGGTAGACTTGTCGGAGATGGAAAAAGAGGGGGCCACCACAAGGAACTCATCCAAGACGCTGGCAGCGGATGCCGCCAGTTGTAAGTGAGAAGATCGTGCTATCGCTTCCCGGTGTTCGTCAAGGTGCCCGATGAATCCCAATTCGAGGGACCTCCGTCACCGCTCTTCGCGTGGTTCAAGGGCCTCCGACATCCAATGTCCAACTTCGACAGGCTACTGCCTGTGTCAAGGCTCAACGGCATCACGTCAGCCATTTGCAATGCTCCTCAAACCAGACTCTGGCACCCTGAATGAAGGTTGAACCTCAATAGAATGCTCTGAAGAAATTCGAAAGCAAGTACTAACAAAGCCAAGACTCTGATAACTTAAAAGTGGTAGAACTCGGAATGATACAAGATTCAAGTTGTGGAATACCTCTGCCAGAGCACCTCTTTTTATGTCCTCCATCATAAG